>OMKR01103734.1:0-10926 GCA_900302355.1 Cyttopsis rosea | reverse complement strand
TATAATATATAAATTATATATATATATTATTTGCTATTTGTTATTTGTTATTTAATTTGTTATTAATATAATGTTTTAAATAATATTTTATTGTACTAAGTACAATAATATTTAATCAAAATTACAGCTTTACAAAATTATATCACTTAATCTTGACAACCACTGAAGTAGGGAATTGATTCAATGAATTGTGAATTAATAAACAACACTTCATACATGTCCTCTGTAGATTAGACAGAATGTAAATGATGTTTAATTAACATGAACGACGGGGGCAGGGAACTTGGAATCCGTCCAAGAAATGTAAAATATTCATCTCTTTCATCTGATGGAGCGTGAATATCATTTCATCAGCACTGTGTCCTGCTATCGCTCTCCATGTAAACACGCTGTCTGGTTAAATGCAGAATGAACATTAATGATGGAATAATATTGGTCTGTTAATGGGAATATGCTCCGGCCTTTATTCTTTATTCAGATATTAGAAATATTCAAAGAAATCAACCTCTGGCTCTCTCATTGTATCCCCCTCTCTTCCCATTTATCAATAGCTGTACTTGTACAATATCTGCGTCTGTCTTCAACTCTCTTGACGCCGTCTTTCACATTTAATTTTATTATTTGCAAAACGCGTAAACAAAACAAGATAAGCTGGAAATGATGTTACAGTTACAGAGTAAATATATCAAAATACACTGAATAATATGTGCATGTCAAATAAATAGTTGAAATCTCCCTTCGTAGAAACTCTCTAGTGACCCATTCTCCTCTGTTTGTTTATATGTAGAGGTAGAGTAGAGTAGAGTAGAGTTAAAGTAGAAGCAGAGTAGAGGTAGATAAGAGTTGTTTGTTGATCGTGCTGTAATGTGATGAGATGTTTGTTGTGGCGTCTGTAACTTTGTGCTGCTTTTCTTGGCCAAGTCCCTCTGAAAAAAGATCTTAATCTCAATGAGGCTAACCTGGATAAATAAAGGTAAAATAATAAAATAAAAGAGGTAGGGAGAGGGAGAGTAGAGTAGATGTACAGTAGTGGTAGAGTAGAGGTAGAGTAGAGTAGAGTAGAGGTAGAGTAGAGTAGAGCTAGAGGGAGATTAGAGTAGAGGTAGGGAGAGGGAGAGTAGGATAGAGGTACAGTAGTGGTAGAGTAGAGTAGAGTAGAGGTAGAGTAGAGTAGTGGTAGAGTAGAGCTAGAGGGAGAGTAGAGTAGAGGTAGGGAGAGGGAGAGTAGAGTAGAGGTACAGTAGTGGTCGAGTAGAGGTAGAGTAGAGTAGAGCTAGAGGGAGAGGTAGAGTAGAGGTAGGGAGAGGTAGAGTAGAGGTAGAGTAGAGGTACAGTAGTGGTAGAGTAGAGTTGAGTAGAGCTGGCAGCCAGGGCTGGACTGGGACCAAAACATACAGTACAGAGTACAACATACAAGAAGTACAAAAGTAAAGTAAGCAGAGCAGAGGTAGAGTAGAGTAGAGCTAGAGGGAGAATAGAGGTGCAGTAGAGTAGAGGTAGAGTGGAGGTAGAGTGGAGGTAGAGTAGAGCAAGAGTAGCGGTAACCAGGGCTAGACTGGGATAAAAAATCGGCCCTGGCATATTTGGCCCGGGGGGGTGACTGACAAAGTGTCCCCATTACGCACTGTGTTTTTTTGTTTTGATCGAGTACAACAGCCTACATCTAAAATAAAAACACACAGTTTAAAACACTGTTTAAAAACAAGATGGATGACTGAATGTTATGAAAAGGGAAAGAAGAAAAGGAAAGGAAAAGTAGATTGTACAGCGTATGTTGCGTGGGTAGAAGAAGCACAGAATCGGGAGACAAAGCTGAAACAAGGTAATGGCATTCTGCTCTTGGATCACCTGCCACACTACTTACAACCACAAGCTCAAATTCCAATTACAGCCACGGCTTTGCAACACGCTCAGGCGGTGGGCCCCCGAAATCCAGCGGCCCCCACCCTTCTTAAAGGGGACATTCATTTGGGTCTCTGATGGGCCTACCAACACACAAACTGTGAAAAAAGACAACCCGGTGAGTTTTTTGTTTTTAATTGCTCTGCCTCGGTCGAATAAAAACGGCCTATAACATGCTGTTCAAGTTTGCTATCACACTTTACGTGACGTGCGACACATTATAATTACTGTAGAACCGCGCGAAGTTGGAACAAACTTTTAAATTAGGACTTGTAGATGTAATATGAGTGAAGATTCAGCAACTGCATTGCATATTTCTTGCATCAAATTTGCTCAGAAACCGATTTTGGTGGACTGATAAGATGGAAATAGTGAATCTTCTTCATACAGAAGTGGGAGAAACAGTTCCGGCTGGGTGTGGCACACACACACTGAGACACACACACACACACACACACACACTGAGACATGCACATGCATACACACACACTGAATCAGTCTGTCAGAGCCTGGAAGGATAGAGACAGGTTAGAATGGCTAGAATGAATAATCTGAGTGGTATTTTCAGCACTCTTTCAAGACTTCAAAGACATGTGGGGACCTCAAAGACCAAAATTAACTTGAAAAGGAGAATAATATGACTCCTTTAAGGAGAAGGAACTTCTCTATCCGACAGCAGCTGACCTAGCGTCTTACGCATGCATCCAGTTCATCTAATCTGTCTCCTTCCAGTCCCTGTTCAGCTTCTGCACAGAATCCCCAACAAGGATACAGAGTCAAAAGCAGAGAAAACTTCTCGCCTGCCACCGAACCAGAAGCCAACAATGATCGATATTCCAGTATCCAATGGTTCCCTCCATTCTGATGGAAATGACAAGACCTCCCGCACCGAACTGTCGTCGTGTAAAGCCAAGGTTATTGTGACAAAAACATTTGGTATAGTCCGCAGGGCAAACCATATAGAGAGTTAAGTAAAAGTTACAAAATCCCAGGCTTCACAGTATTCACTGAAAAGTTTGGTGTTATTTGTGGTCAGAACAACGCAGGGAGAGGTGTTACTACCGCCAGCTTTTCCCATCCTACTCCAAGTGCTCCCTTTATTCCAAGACTTTTTCAAGCTGATGCCCTGTCATGGTAAAAAATGTTTCCTAAATGGATTTAAGTGTTCCCGTGTAAAACCAATGATGCCCGTGCCGTGGCAAAAGCAATACTTACGAAAATCATTCCCCGCTGCGGGATCCCAGTTAAAGTGAGCTAAGATAATGGTACTCTATTTACCAGCCAAGTGCTGAAGGAACTCTATGCATATCTGGGGATCCAGATAAGGTTTCACTGCTCTTATCATCCACAAAGTGGTGGCGCTGTGGAAAGAGCAAATGGAACGATAAAAACTTTACTAGCAAAAACCATGGCTGAAACCAAACTCAATTGGGTTTATCCCATCATTACTGCTACTAGTAATGATGGGAATGCGAGGACGATCACATGGTGCGAATGGACTGTCCCCACATGAAGTGCTGACAGGGAGACCAATGCAATTAAGCCTGTCAAAGCCGTAAAAGCCATGGATGAATTACATCACGTAGACAAAGCAATGTTGTCATATTGTGCATTTCTCACCCGAGTGTTATGTCCATATGTGTGCAGGTCAAAACAACCCTACCCATCCCACTCGAAGGACCACTGCACAACCTCCGACCAGGTGACTGGTGTCATTACTGCCCTGCTAGTCAGACGACCATGGGAAAAGACTACAGTATGTCAGCAATGACTGCCAATATGACAAGGGTGTCTGATGATGCGCCAAGTCATTCACCGCAGATCTGGAGCAATGATCCAGAGGAAGAAGAGCCCCAAGTGAGAAACAAACTTTCTGTCACCAACATGACCAATCATTCAGTTAAAAAAGAGTATGGTGCAGATCATTCATGTTATATACAGTATGTACTAAAATGCCTCACTCAGTACAAGCATCATTAATTCTCTTGCCTATATCAATGTCAAGAGAAGAATCTATATGCTTAGCAAAGGCTACAGGCTTTCCAACCTATACCATTTGACTAAACAAACATACCATCCTATTGATAGAAACATGGCACATTCTGTTGAAATGAGAGAAAGCAGTAAACTTTGATTATTATTTCACTATGAACCTTTTAAAGGACAACCTCACTGCACAAATATATGGGGAAGACTAGTTACTACTGTAACCATTGCTCTATCCTACTCAACTGTAGTCCATTCACGTGTCAGAATAATTTACCCCTTATGTTACCAATCTGTTTGTCTTGATAGAAGAAGTAACTGGAGTTCCAGTAGGAATAATGACCGCATGTAACCAAACTCAGTATCATTTTGGAATAGGAGAAGTGAACATTCCAGACATCTATTGGCTATGTGGACAGTAGATGACGGTATAGGCACGTCTACCTAAATACAGGGCTGGCATTTGCACACCAATTATATGCAAAAGATATGCCGATCTACATGTACAATCTGACTAAGAGCCACCAAGCTGTACGCATGAAACGATCGGGAGCATATACATCCGTGACATCAGTTCCAGATGAGTACAGGATTGTAGGAAGAGGGGAACATTCCTTTACATCCATAATAGCACCTGTAGGTGTATCCACAGCCTTTATGTGGCTGAATATCATACATTATACACTGTTACTATTCATTAATTCAACCATTCTAGCTGGAGAAGGAGTCAAACAAGAATAAACTTAAATTCGCTTATGTTCATGCTCATATGCTCATGTTTCTCCAGAATTGTATTTCTATGCTTATAAAAATATTGATACCTGTAATGGTAATGTGTTTGATGTTATGTTGCTGTCTAGCATATATAATACCTATCCTTCGCAACATGATTACTAATACGACAGCGGGATAGTTTGTCTCCATACCACTAGATGATTGGAAACCACCATTTGAAGATGCTGATATGCTGCATTCCGATATGGAGATAATTTTTATTTGTGTGTGATTAAAATATATTCAAAGGGCGGAGTGTGATAGGTGATGGTTAATGTGTGTGGTGTGGGGGTATTGTGATTTAAGCAGCCACACCTGTCTTGGGTCTAGGTAATTGGGCACAGGAGTAGGGGTGGCTTTGCACCTGTTGTGCATCAGACCAATCGATGTCTAGAGGTTTAAATCATTAAATCACCCATTCCCGCGCACACACATGCCTTTGTCATGACAAGATTCCATCTGTTCCTGGCTTGTTACATGTTGAATAAAATGGTTTGTCTTCACCACCATGTGTGTGTGTCGGAGAGCTCCTAGGAAAGCCACTCAGGTGGCGTGTGGTGGGTGGAACTGCCACACTGGATACCAATGTGAGGCCCTCCGGCACACGGAAGGCACACAGAAGGGCCGCCCCAAAGATGCACTGGAGCCACCAGCAGGTCAACGGTCGGCCACAGCACCAGCCCTCTCCCGACTGGTAGCAGCAGCACCCAGAGGAGGTCTAGGACAGGGGGAGAAGCAGCTGCAGCAGCCACCATGGGTAACCGTGTGCAGCTAGCTTCTCATCCAAGCAGCCATCGCCATGGCCAACGAGCTGCCCGGCCTCTCCACTGTCGTCAGCATCCCAGCAGCCAGGCCACCCCTCCAAGCAGCCCCTGCAACAGCCAAGCCTGGCTACACCTCCAACAGCCAGCACAGCAGCCCAAGGTGCTACGCTCCGGAAGGGAGGAGGGGAGTCTGTCTTGTCGCCCGGGGGGAGGGTCGCCTCATGGACTGTGCTGTTTCGGGGTTCCAGATCTCCTGAAAAGGGGACTGGTTTTGTTTGTTGGACACTTTTGTTTGATACTTGTGGTTGTTTAAGGTATGGTAACCCTGTTTAGCAGAGTACGGTCATTTTATTGTTTGGAGGAGTCTCCCTGGCCTCAGTTTGGTGTTGGGGGTATGTGGTGTGGGGGTGGTGTGATTTAAGCGGCCACACGTGTCTTGGGTCTAGATAATTGGGCCCAGGAGCAGGGATGGCCATGGCTGTGGCAGGTGGTCACAACGTGTTATTTTCGTTTGTTTTGGAATTGATATCTAAGTGCAGACAAGATAACCAGGCTAACCAGACAAAAATCGTTACCGAGGCTAAATAATAAAAATAATATGAGCTTTGCTTAAACATATGTCCCTGTTAATTTTTAACTAACTGCTTACCATTGCACTGTTGCACACCCGTGGACAGGGGGACAGAGAGAAACTGCGGCGACACTGTCAACAGAGTGTATTGTTGCATTGTTCTCCTATTTTACAAAATAGATTTTGTTCCAGTAAATAGAACGAGTCTCAGTTTGTTCATGATAGCAAGGGTTTATCTCACCGGCCATGCAGGGGAATCTGCACGACACTCTCGTTGGTCTTTCTACTGAATTAAACATCAGCTGCTGGAAAACCCCAAAATGTCGATTGTGATTCCACACAACCGAGGAGGACTCTCTCTCTTCTTTTTTCTTTTCCTTTTCTCCTCCTCTGCTCTTATTCTCTCCCGCACGCTCTTCAAATCTTTATTCCCCGGTAATGCTGCACGCCGCATTAGTTCGGCCTCTCGCTAATTGGAGCTTTTAGCGACGTCAGCGCGAGTACGGGTTCGGGCTAAAACGGAGAGAGAGAGAGAACGACAGGAAGAAGAAAACATTTTCAACAATTTCAAACATCGATTAGTTGAATGAGTGTGAGACTCTTTAAGAAAAAGAAGGAATGAAACTCAAATGTGTTTGTAATATATCGAAATAACACTGTAATAACATTGTACTCTCGACACTATTAACTTAGTAAACCTACTTCTGTATATTCGGCTATTTCTGTTTTTCATTCTTGGCTATTTTTGCTTCTTTGTTTGTGGCCATTTTGTATATTTGGCTATTTGTGTTTATTATTTTTGGCTATTAATTCTTTTGGGCCATTTTTGTGGTTTTGGGTTTTTCCACTTTATTCAGGCTATTTTTGTATATTTTTGTCTTTTTAAAATATATTTGACCATCACGTGTATTTATATAGATATTTTTTTCAGACTGTTTTCTTCAAATTGTCTGTAGAGAAACGTATTAATCCTCACCACGACAAACTCCTTGAATACCTGGAAGGATAAACTGATAGTGACTCTGGCATTGGCCTGCTGCAGCCTTGCATGGACATCGAGGAGTTGGTCTACAACCTTCATCCAACCTTTGGAAGGTAATTTGATTCTTCACTCACTTCCAGACCTTCATAACGGTCCTAAGAGACATTGTTGGGGAGTAACCGGGCGTTGCCATAGTGATCTATATTATGGTAAATTATACTGTATATTTAATAGAAGTGCAGTTGTCAATGCCGGGAATGGAACGGAAGAACGGGGGGAAACGACAACCACGGGTTGCCATAGTTACCCATTCATCCTAAAGAGTTATACCCGAGACAATATAGGCCACAACAACCAACAAAGTAAAAAATCGACATACGACTAAATGATTTACTTTTATTAATGTTACATTGGACATTTCCACATTCATTCTTCCATTGTAGTTTCTATGTAGTGTCACCAGATGGCGCCACTAGCAAGTGTTAGCATTAGCAGGCGGAGCGATACGAGGGACGTGAAACCAGGCGGAGAAGTGGTTGCCCGTGGCAACGGTGATTATTATTAACAGATCAGAGGTCAATATTCGAAAATAACTGCCCGTTGATTGCAGTAGAAATAAGCTTTAATGAACATTTATTTGATATTTTCCATGTTTTTATGCTAAACATGACCTCCCACCGTGTCCTCGTACCAATACACCTTCTGTTTACTGACCCAAACTCTTGTCTTTTAGCTTCATGTTTTGACCTTTAACTTTTGTGATATCATACACACCAACACACACACACACCAATACACACACACCAACACACACACACACACACACCACACACATCAATAAACACGACCAAACAAGTAGATTGGGATAATCTTCAAAGAGTTTCCTGTGCAGAACATCTCGAGGTGCCGTCCCTGTTTCTCCCAAACAGTGTGTATCACACACACACACACACACACACACACACACACACTCTCTCTCTCTCTCTCTCTCTCTCTAATCTCCTGCACACTGCTCGTGTACGACATGCAGCGCTGCAGGCAAGAAGATGATGAAACGATGGAAGTGAAACCTGCCGCTCGCCGGGTGCTGATCTGCTGATAAATGTTCTTTTTGGATTAAAAACTAAACTTCCACTTTCTCTGAACATGAAGTTAAAGGTTAGATCAGTAATATTTGTATATATGAATACAAATACGATTCATATATACAGTGGCAGCCACTGTACGTAGAGAGGCCTCTCCCATCCAGAGGCCTCTCGGCCGGTGCCCCCCCCCCTTCTCCAGTTTCCTGAAAGGACATGTTTAGTTTCACTGTAAACATGCCCATTCATTCAATTGCAGGGTGTCACCATGAGATGGTGCTTAACATTCACATTTCAAATGTTATAAATACAGTAAGCAATTACCAACACTTCTTAGTCTCCCGGGGAGAAAGTCCCCAGGAATTTTGGGAGTTCGGAGAAACTTTATAAACTTTGTGAAACTCAACTGAACTTTATTTATATGGCACCTGTCATACAAACATGCAGCCCAAAGTGCGTCACATAGAAAAAATAAAGCAAAACAGACAAATTACAACAACGATACAATAAAATATTACAAATCAACAAGTCAATAGAATATAATTGCGCAGTTTTGTGAGTTCGGGAAAACTTTATGAACGGGGAAACGCCGGCTACGACAAATTCTGATGTGATGTGGTGGTGTTGAGTGTGTTGGATGTGGGGGATGGGAAGGTCTGTCTCAGGGGATGGGATGAGAACTGTGAGGGTGTGTGTGTGTGTGGGGGGGAGTTATAGGTGGGTGCTCAATGTCATTTAGACCTCTATGGAAATGCACGCTCAGGTTTGTTTTATATGCAGTGACAGATGTACACAACTTCTTTTTTCTTTCAAAATTGCGTGTCATAAAATTTAATATAAAGTAAAAATATATACAATATGGTGCTAGTGAAGAAACTTATTATATCAAGCATGTGAAGAGACCACCGCATGCAAAACTCTCAACTTTCTGTTGTGCGTGTGCGCAGCTCCGATGTGATCAAGTGATCATTTTCAATATATCAGTGTGTTAACTAAAATAATTTTTAAAAGTGTGACTATTTTATTTAAAATATTTATAAATTAATAAAAAAATAAATCAGTCTCCTCTATTCTCCTCAAGGCCGCTGAGCCCCGTTAAATAACTGGAGGGGATTATCTACTGTATATAACTTTTCATAACAAAATTTTCATAACTTCATAACTTTAAAAAGTCGCCTTAATGTCGGTGTAGTAAAAATCGACCAAAAGAATTATTTCTGAAAAATTATTTTTACTTTTGAAAAATTAAAAACACTTTTTTGTGGATGTTCAGAATTTGGCGATCCCTAGAAAACATGAGGCTTTAGATTTTGCCGTCGTCACAGTTCTGCTCCCCTCTTGGCGGGTTTTGCGGGGTTGGTTGCTGAGGCAAGGTGTGGGCTCCGCTGAGGCCCGTCTCCGTCGGGTTTTGTTTAAGACGAGTCTCGGAGGCTTGGAAAAACGAGTCCCTGAACACACCGCCACCGCACCGCGACGCGTCACGCATAATGACGCGCCGCCGGACCCCATTGGAACCTGAACGGCACATAAGGCTGGGAACAAATAAAGCCGACTGCTGTGAGGAGGTGGGGGTGGAGGTTACGCACTGTCACAGTGACGCAAGGAACAGAGCAGGAAGACAGGCGCCTCTCCAGACGCCGGCAGGCAGGAGGGACAGCGCACACCAAAATCATCATATATTGCAAAAACAAAACACTGCAAAAAGTGAAGCAATGTGGTTCCTTGACAAAAAACCCACTATTTGCCACTTTTTTCCTTTCGAAAATTGATGACTTTAATCTCTGAGTTTTTTCTCAGAATATTGTCCCCCTCCCTGGGCTCTGTGTAAATTTATTTTAACCAACAATGGCACTAATACGCCGTCGTAGTAAACAAAACATGTTAATTTAAAAATCTGAGAGTTTTATGTTTCTTCTATTAGATGTAAATGTGTTCGGTTCCAAAACATGTACTGGAGTGTACTGCGTTTCATCTTTTTGATAATCACTGCTCCTCCCGGGAGATAAAGCGTTGCAACCGGTTTCCACACCTGGCACTTAGGGGGCATAACCAGGGGCCGGTGCATCCATACGTCATCGAGGGGGGATTTCAGGGACCCACCAGGGTCTGCTGGGCCCTTGTCAACCATCTTGTGCGGTCTGGTTGCCTCATTGACAACCAGCGCAGTATCCCTAGCCGTCCGATTTATCTATTGATTTATCTTAGAAAATGATTTGGGCCAACTTGACTACTTGACCACTTCTAAAGGTCGGGGACATCCTGTTTCCTGTCTCCTGCTTCCCGTTTCAAGTCCCTAACTTCCTGTTTCTAGTCTTGCTTCTAGTTTCTAGTCTCTCACTTCCTGTTTCTAGTCCCTTACTTCCCATTTATAGTTTCCTTTTTACTGTTTCTAGTCTCCTACTTCCTGTTTCTAGTGCCTTACTTCCCATTTATAGTCTCCTACTTCCTGATTTTAGTCTTGCATCCCGTTTGTAGTCTCTCACTTCCTGTTTCTAGACCCTTCCCGTTTCTAGTCTCTTAATTCCTGTTTCTAGTCTCCTACTTCCCATTTATAGTCTCCTAGTTCCCATATATAGTCTCTAAATTCCCGTTTCTAGTCCCTTACTTCCCGTTTCTAGTTTCCTACTTCCCGTTACTACTCTTGCTTCCCGTTACAAGTCTCCTACTTCATGTTTCTAGTCTTGCTTCCCGTTTTTAGACACTAACTACCTGTTTCTATTCTCCAACTTCCTGTTTCTAGTCTCCTACTTCCTGTTTCTAGTCTATAACTTCCGGTTTATAGTTTCTTACATACATTACTTAGTCTGTTAATTCCTGTTTCTAGTCTCTAACTTGTTTAGAGGCTAGTTAGCTTACCGTGGATGC
>OMKR01103732.1:0-13401 GCA_900302355.1 Cyttopsis rosea | reverse complement strand
CTACATGAGATATATATATATATATATATATACACTGCTCAAAAAAATTAAGGTAACACTTAAATCACACATCAGATCTTGATGAACGAATTATTTGTTGAAAATCTTTATTGATGTACATTGTATAATTTGTTGAGAACAAAATGATGTAACAACGGTCAATCGAAACCAAAATCATCAACCCATTGAAGGCTGGATTCAAAATCACACTGAAAATCAAAGAAAAAATTGAAATCACAGGCTGATCCAACTTGCGTAAATTTTATCACAGCAACTCATAATGTAACTAAGTAGTGTGTATGGCCCCCACGTGCCTGTATGCACTCCCGACAACGTCTGGGCATGCTCCTGATGAGTCGGTGGATGGTGTCCTGGGGGATCTCCTCCCAGACCTGGATCAGGGCTATGACATGGAGGTCTGCGCGACCCTCCAAGGATATGCCTCCCCACACCATCACCCACCCACCGCCAAACCGGTCATGCTGGATGATGTTACAGGCAGCATAATGTTCACCATGGCATCTCCAGACTCTTTCATGCCTGTCACATGTGCTCAGTGTGAATCTGCTCTCATCTGTGAAGAGAACGGGGCGCCAATGGCGGACCTGCCAATTCTGGTGTTCTATGGCGAATGCCAATCGAGCTACACGGTGCTGGGCTGTGAGCACAGGTCCCACTAGAGGATGTCAGGCCCTCATGCCACCCTCATGGAGTCTGTTTCTGACAGTTTGGTCAGAAACATGCACACCAGTAGCCTGCTGGAGGTCATTTTGTAGGGCTAGAGAGGAATCAGTCAGGAACAATAAGGAGAGAGAAATTGTCTGTGACCACCACATGCAAAACCATTCCTTTTTTGGGGGTTGTCTTGCTGTTGCCTCTCCATTGCACCTGTTGTCAATTAAATTTGCACCAAAGCAGGTGAAATTGATTCACAATCACTTGTGCTTCCTAAATAGACAGATTGATATCCCTGAAGTCTAACTGACTTGGTGTTATACTGTGACGATTAACTGTTCCCTTAATTTTTTTGAGCAGTGTAAATAATGTAGATTGCAGTACAAGACCAATGTTGTTGAATCATTGCAGCTAAATGTTAGCAACCCCAATCAGCTGCGAACCAATGACTTGAATCACGTTCTGCGAAGAAACTGCGAACGAATCAGTGAATAACTGATTCGTTCGCCGTACAGGTTCATGTTCATTGCAGGGTTACACTCACTCACTGTGAGTGGTTCACTGCGCCACTGATTCGTTCGCAGTGATCCGTTGGCAGTACAGGTTCACGTTGGCAGTAGGGATACATTTTGAGCAGTGTATATACACATACACATACTGTATATATACTGTACATACATACATACATCATGTAGTAGCGCGATGAACTACACCTCAATCATTCTCTGAGCTTTTATGTCTGAACGAATGTTGTTTTGTATTTACATATGGTGCTTTTGAATTATTACAAATATTACAAATGGCAAATTAACTTGAAACTTGAAAGAATAATTAAAAACCAGTGTTTTATTACCAATCATATGTTTCTATATATTTGAGGTGGCACAATAAAGTAATGTATTAATAAGGTTTAACCAATGGAATTGAAGTGAAAAATAAATACATAAAACCATGCTCAAATGTTATTGTAAAAAAAACCTGAATAACTGAATATGAAATATAAAACCAGCTGCCACAAAACAGAAATACTATTAAAATGGACTATGTTTTGTTTCAATGTCTTCAATCTTCAATCTTCATAAATATCCTTGATTTTGTGTTAAAAGGTCACATCCGAATAGCACAGAATTGAACACGCTAGACTGGTATATATACAGTATATATGTATAACGGTTGAATTTAGACTAATTTATCTACATACTAAATTAAAAATAAAACTAAATGGGAATGGCCAGGAACTCAAAACTAAGATGAAACTAAGAATGAAACAGTGAATGAAATAGTACAGATTTTTTTTAAACTACTACTAAAATAACTTAAATAAATGTTTTTTGTATTATTGAAAAAGGGGCCAAATTAGGGAGGATTACTGAAGAGGAGCAAAAAAAGAAACAATTATCCCCATGCAAAAACTGTGGTCAAAGAATACGAAAAATATTGATATAAACAAAAGTAGTCCGCACAAATTATTAAGTAATAGAAAAGTTGTTTGTAATGTTTCAGCAGCGTGCTATATGAAAATTACCAAACAAATTGTTGATATAATGATGTAGGCATAAGTCATTACCATAACTGACTTTGTACAACCAATCAACAAAAATTTGAATCCATTTGAGTGTGGACCACTTTATTTATTTCAATCAAAAGGAATACGACAGGGACTTGAATCAAAACAAAAGCCACAAACTTAACATCGACTTTCCTACCTGGAGCCAAATACAGTCCTGGTCGCCGACTCTGTTGTGTTACAATTTTTGCCCGTAAGGTGGCCCGTACCCTCCGCATCCTCTCCCCATAGACGAGAAACACGCTGGGTTGGTGTTTTGGGTGCCTCCCCTGGTGGAGGAGGCGGGATGGAGGTAGTGCCACCGAAGGACCTTGAGGTGTCGTCCGGTGTTTTTCCTGTATCCCTGCCGTTTGCATGCAGAAGCATGTTGTGCACTCGGGGTTTGCCACTTTTGCTGGATTTGTTGATGGCTGTGGACATGGGGAAAGTTTGACCATCTGCGTAGATGATGCAGGTGTCCAAAGCCTCTCCTCCCTCTGAGGACAGAGTGGAGATGGATGACACGGTGGACACAGTACTGGTGGTCTCCATCTGGGGGTCTCCACTAGATCTGCTGTCCACCTCCTCAATTCCAGAATCGCTGACTGGCTCGTAGCCCTCGAGGCCGATGGAAGCTGGGAAACTGGGAGGCATGCAGTTGGTCAGCACCGCTGGGATGCGCTTGATTTCATTCTGGCCGTTGCTTGGCAGCAGATGGGATGGGTAGAAGTGCCGCGCTGCGGAGGTGGACACCCCTGATGTGCCCTGAGCTTGCTTGAGCAGTTCTGCTATGACTTGGGTCTGGTCACGGGCTGAAATGATTGAGGGATTCTTTGACTGCTTGAGAAGCTCCGTGATGGCACTCACCTGGTCCTCAGGAATATCGAAGCTGTTGGCGAACTCCAGTGGTGGAGGGAGCGGCTCAGGGAACAGCTCCTCCTCTGGAATGTCCACTGATGCGAGGGGAGGAGGAGGGATCATACCAAACGGCAGTTTGTCCGGCTCCTCTACCGAACTAATGGAGATGGTTTTAATGGTAGGGGGCGCTGCGTGAGGGTTCGATGAGGTAGATGAAGGCCTAGCGGGGAGACGCTGGTTGGGGTCTCTTAATTCACTGGGCGTGCTGTCCGCTATGCCTCGTTCCTCCCACCCTTCTCCTGGGAGCCTGCCTGAGTCTGGGCGCGCTCTCTCAGTGGTGTGGACCATAAGGAGACCCGCCGATTTCTGTTGCAATGTGTCTACAATGTCAGATAGCATTTTCTTCTTCTGTTCCTCCTCATGTCTCTTCTCCTCTTTGGCCAGTGGGTGCTCGTATTTGGTCTCAGTCTCATATTTGGATTCCGTCATTTGCCTGGGGAAAGATTTCAATTCAATTAGAGTTAAGGGTATATTTGAGTCAATTTTCAAAACAGACTTTCTTTAATTACAGAGTTGCATGGTAACAGCTCAAATCACTGAAAATAACACTGATATACAGTATGTACAAACGGGAGGACTTGCAACAAACTCTTTCTTCAAACTCTTACTTATTTTACATTTGAGGCTGCAATCTCAGTGCGGTTAAAGGATACGTGTGCCATTTGTCAACCTAGGCCTTATTAAAATGAAACTGCAACAACCTCACTGAACAATTTACCACTCTGTTGTAGCTCACTATGCACAATACAATCCAATGGGTCAGATGTTTAAGCCTTAAAAAGACCCTGTCCACACGTATATGGATAATTTTCGAAACTGGTATTCATCAAAAAACATCTGTCCACACATCCATGTTAAAAGATATCTCCGTACACATAAACCGTTATACAGGTGCAGCGCAAAAAATATTGTGAAAAAGTTCAATATTTTTTGTCATTTCAGAAAGTGAATATTGTATATATTCTAGATCATTACATGTAAACCAGAGTTCTTTATTTAAATTTTGATAATTACGCCTTACAGCTCATGAAAAGCCAAAATCCAGTATTTCAAAATATTACAATATTTCAAAAGATCAACAAAAAAAGGATTTATAATACAATATCGAAATATCGAACCTCTGAAAAGTATGTTCTTTTATGCACTCAATACTTGGTTGGGGCTCCCTTTGCACGAATTACTGCATCAATGTGGCGTGGCATGGAGAAGATCAGCCTGTGGCATTGTGGAGGGGTTATGGAAGCCCAGGTTGCTTTGATAGCGGCCTTAAGCTCATCATTATTGTTGGGTCTGGTGTGTCTCATCTTCCTCTTGACAATACCCAATAGATTATCTATGGGATTCAGGTCAGACGAGTTGGCTGGCCAATCAAGCTCAGTAATATCATGCTCAGTCAACCATTTACGAGTAGTTTTGGCAGTGTGGGCAGATACCAAGTCCTGCTGGAAAAGGAAATCAGCATCTCCATAAAGCTCGTCAGCAGACGAGCATGAAGTGCTCCAAAATTTCCTGGTTGACTTTGGACTTGATAAGACACAGTGGACCAACACCAGCAGATGACATGGTACCCTAAATCATCACTGACTGGACTTCAAGCAACTTGGATTCTGTGCCTCTCCACTCTTCCTCCAGACTCTGGGACCTTGATTTCCAAATGAAATGCAAAATTTACTTTCATCAGAAAAGAGGACTTTGGACAACCGAGCAACAGTCCAGTTCTTTTTCTCCTTAGCCCAGGTAAGACGCTTCTGACGTTGTCTCTGGTTCAGGAGTGGCTTGACACTAGGAGTGCGACACTTGTAACCCATTTCCTGGACACGTCTGTGCGTGGTGGCTCTTGATGCACTGACTCCAGCCTCAGTCCACTCCTTGTGAAGCTCCCCCATGTTCTTGAATCGGCTTTGCTTGACAATCCTCTCAAGGCTGCGGTCATCCCTGTTGCTTGTGCACCTTTTCCTACCACACCTTTCCCTTCCAGTCAACTTTCCATGAATATGCTTTGATACAGCACTCTGCGAACAGCCGGCCCTTTCAGCAATGACCTTCTGTGGCTTACCCTCCTTGTGGAGGGTGCCAATGACTGTCTTCTGAACAACTGTCAAGTCAGCAGTCTTCCCCTTGATTGTGGTTGTGTGAGCTGAACCAGACTGAGAGATTTAAGGCTCTTTGCAGGTGTTTTGAGTTAATTAGCTGATTCGAGCTCTTCTCAGGACTGTGTGGGCGTGTCCTAGGGTCCTTGATTGACATCTCTGTGGACCTCTGTGAAATATTCTATATATTTGATATTTTGAGATATTGGACTTTGGGTTTTCATGAGCTGTGAGCCATAATTATCAAAATTAAAATAAAGAAATGCTCAAAATACTTTTACAGGTAATCAGTCTAGAATATATATTCATTTTCTGAAATGACTGACAAAAAATACTGAACTTTTTCACGATATTAAAATTTTTTGAGCTGCACCTGTCACAAGTGCTCTGTATGAAGGCAGTAAGACCTACTACACGCATAGAAATAAGATACATAACATCAGGCCTAGTTTGTAGCTGAGTATCAAGCTGAGGCCTGTGAAGCCTTTAAATCATGGGCTATGGCAGGTAGACCCAGACAAGAGCCTGTGCTCGAGCACAAGAAGCTCACTAATGCAAAGCATAAGGCATTCGCTTCATTTGTAAACATGAGCAAATCATGAGGGCTGATTCTATGGCTAAGAAGCTGCTATGTAACAATGCTTTTGATTTATGGAAAGAAGTGAGAGTTATTAACAGCTGTAAATCATCTCCTGCAGGTGGAATGTCTGGATCAGACAATATTGCCGCGTTATGGCGACAGCATTATAGTACCTTATTCAACTGTATACAAAGTGATTTGTATAAGGCAGACAACATTGAGAGAAATTACTCAATGATGATTATGTTACATGAGGTATACCAAGCTATAAACAAGCTGTCTGATAATAAAGCAAGTGGTCTAGATCACATTACTGCTGAGCACCTAAAATATGCAGGAAATTGTAAACAAATATAGAGGCCAAACCTCATCAGTTCTTATGTGTTTAATCAAAGCCTTTGATCGTGTTAATCATAGAAAGTTGTTTGTTAAATTGAGTCAAAGAGGGATGCCCAAATACATTGTGAGAATTCTGGCTCACTGGTATGCCCACCAGACTATGCAAGCAAAATGGGGCAATAGTGTCTCAGCCCCGTTTGGAGTTAGCTATGGTGTTAGACAAGGGGGAATTCTGTGTCCAGTTCTGTTTAATCTTTATATGGATGATCTGCCCAAGCAATTGAATGTCTGTAACACAGGGGATGACTGGTAATACTCATGTGAACCATATTATGTATGAAGATGATGATGTTCTGTGTGTGGTGTGGAACATGATAACAAATATAATGCCAGTAAGAGTGTTGTCATGATCTGTAGAACCAAAGAAGACAAATGTCTAAACTTCCCTGATTCCAAATTGTCAGATTATAATCTTGGTGTCTGTAATGTGACATTTTATTACAGAACAAATGACAGATGATGATATTTATAGGCAATGCCGCATGATGTATCGACGAGCAAACATTCTCTCACGAAAGCTTGGTCCGTGTACAGATGGAGTGAAGATGTCCCTGTTGCGCACCACTCTACACTGCACACTTGTGGTCAAACTATAAAAAAGCAAGCCTACAGAAACTTCAAGGAGCTTATAACGATGAGAGTCTAGAGAGAGTCTAAGAGACCTAGATGGTGTAGTGCAAGTGAGATGCTCGTGGCTGCAGGAGTCAAGCTGTTTCAATAAATCTTACGTATAAATGTATTTGCCGGAGTAATGAGGTCATCTTGGCTCTAACCAACATAAGGCGTAGTGCTACACTACCAACACCAGCTGTGGAGCCATTGGTACAGCTGTCTCTTTGCAAGACATTGATGTAAAATCTTCTTAACCCATGATCCTTTATTGTGATGTATTTCATTTATTCTGTGTGTTGTTTTGTCTTTTTATCTGCACCCTGAGTCTGTAATAAGTAAAGTTTGATTGATTGATTGACCGTGTAAAATTTGAAAAAATAAATTACCAAACACTTGTTTGATGTGCCTCGCACTTTGGTGTCTGGGAATATAACAGATACATCTCCAACAAAACTGCAGATCGTGAAAAAGCGTAATCCAATGCATTTGCGCCGCAGTTAAGGGCTGATTGCTGCTTCATAGTCTGCAAGTTACAAATATAGTTTATTTCGAAAGGTGATTCTATACCTTTCATAAAGAGGTTATTCTGAGACCGTCACTTGGCGGGGGGGCGGGGGCATCTCGCAACTTCAAACGATCACCTGGCACCCAACACTCAAGTCCTCCAACAATTAAATTCTCATACAACTTATCTCTTTGAGCCACTGAGTCGCATGAAGCCTGATCATCTGATTGAAGGAACAGGACTTGGACGGAGAAATCAGCACTTGAACCTGTGACTGTTTTACACCCTGACTGTTATGAACACGGATGGGACCCAAATGCAGGACACGGACTCAGAGCCGGTAAAAGGCAAAGGGTGTATTTCAAAGTGGGACCCTTGCGTGGAGGCGGAGTAGAAGGAAAGGGATCCGGGTGCAGCAGAGGGGAAGACGGGGAGCGGAGGTGCGGAGCTGGTGGGGAGCGTGGTGGCGAAGCGACGACAGACAGACAGGCAGGCAGACGGGAGGGAAGATCCCGGGGCCATGGAGACCCGGGTTAGGGAGAAACAAACAGGACACGAGGAATTACTGAGACTGGAGACTAGTTTGGCGAGCGTGTAGCACCACAGAGGTGAAAAAACAATCGGGCGATGAGTGGGTGATGAGCCGGGGTTTTTATCTTGACGCGGTGATGAGTTGCCGATTGCCTGCAGGTGTATCCGTGGAGCCGGGAGCCGGGGAGTGGAGGCGGGAGCCACGCGCACGCCAACACACACACATGCAAAGACAAACAGGGGAAGACAGGAGACACAAGGGAAGGGGGGAAGAGCACAGAAACCTGAGGGAAACTGATATCTGGGGGGCGCAGCCGGGGGCCGTGACACTGACTGTTTTATCACTGGCCTGGGAACCACACGAATGTGCAAGCTCATACATTATTTGCTCTAGCAGATACGTCTGGCCACCCTCCCATTCAAACAGATTTCTACCCGACCTTGCCAGGGTCAGGCCAATCACAACCGTTTATCTAATATTTGTTATATCTGGTTTGATACGATGGCGATACAGAGGGGCGATGGCGATACACTGGACTATATTTTCTCTCAAGGAAGAACAAACAACTGCACTTAAAGCTTTTGGTAAGAAAGATGTGTTTGCTGTATTTCCGACAGGATTTGGTAAAAGTTACATTTAACAACTGGCCCCGCTGGTCACCATTTTTCCGTCGCTCAGCGATACGTCACACGTTTCGTTGCTCTGATTGGTTGTAGGTCTATCCAATTGCGTCCAGGGACATTTTGGTCTGCGCCCGTTGATAAAGCTCCTTGGAAATTAAAAATTAACTGAGAGGTTCTAGACAAATATGCATTTGCGAATTGGTCTGGCGATGTCAGGCTATTTTATCACAACAATTATGGGTAATTTTATACAATATTAATTACAATATTTCATAATATTCTATTTTTAAAAATCTAGGTTTTGTACTGATGATAATCATTGTAGTGCTGTTTAAAGGCGCGGTGTGTAGGATTTAGCGGCCACTAGCAGTGAGGTTGCAGATTGCAACCAATTAAATTCCCCTCCGTGTCCGTGGAGGAGAAGCTACGGTGGCCGCGAAACTCGTGAAAAACGTGAAAGTCCCTCTGTAGAGTCGGTGTTTGGTTTGTCCGCTCTGGGCTACTGTAGAAACATGGTGGTGCAACACGGCGGGCTTAGTGGAAGGGGCTCCAGCCCCCATGTAGATATAAACGGCTCATTCTAAGATAACGAAAACACTACGATTCTTATTTTCATTATGCACTAATTAATACACACTTATGAATATTATATTCCACATTCGATTCCATTTCTGCCAAGTCCATTCTGCAAAATGCCACTAATTCTACACACTGCACCTTTAACAAGTGTATTATTACTTTTCACCTCATTGATTTATCTTATGTAATGAATTCAGACGACATGCATACTTATACATACAAACATACATACAAAATACAAAATAAAAGTCGCAGAAAAGAGTCACATAAAGATCTGAATCTCTAACAACAGACAAACTTTTCATCACTAAAGTCTGTGTCCGCTCTCCTCCGCCCACCATGTCTGTGTCCACTCTGTACGTTCTCTAAGGGCCTTTTTGAGAGATGCACAGCATATCGGCCTGACAAAGGAAAAAGATATGAAAAAGATAATAATAATAAAGTCCACACAAATTGGTGCGAGTCTCCAGGCAATTGCCTAAGGCCGCCTCTTGATTACAGTAATAGCAGAAGAAGAAGAGGAAAAAGAAGGGAAAAAAACCTTGAAATACAAATGTAAAACAGATAAGAAATACACCAGAGCGATGAAAGGTAAAAGTTCAATTTTAACCTGGCCTACACTCAACATGGCAGGACTCAAACCCGCGCCCACTTGGGTTGTCTCGTCGCCTTCAAGGTTTTAAGATGACCTGTGTGCAAATGGTAAGATGGTACAATAGCCATCTACTGTATTTCATTATGACATCCGCAGACATTACTTTTACATTATTGCTCTTATTCGTTTGAGTCCAATACAGGAAACAAAACAGTGACATCACATGATGAAATATGAAGATTACTAGAACCTCACTTCCCAAATGTCGCAATAAGAACACTGTGGATCTATAGATGACATCAACAACTTCCTCCCTCTCAGGTGGATGATTTAGCGCTGCCTCTTAATAGCAGGCCACATAGCCAGACGTATTACCTCTTATTATTATTTATCGCTGTGTCAGTTTCCTGTGATATCGTATATATAAATATTTATCGTCTCAATATCGTCGCACGGTGCTTCAACTATTCCATTATGTCAGGTTTAGGAGAGACGGCCTATCTTAAAATCAACAATAACGGTGAATGAACTTTGATACATGTCTCCTTAAATTGGTTAGAATAGGAGAACATTTTGAGAACATTTTTAGAAGAAAAGGAAATACATCTGATAGATTTACACCAGGCGTAACATCTCACAGGCAATATTACCTTTTTTGTTTCTGTCTACCGATCAGCCACAACATTAAAACCACCTGCCTAATATTGTGTAGGTCCCCCTCGTGCCGCCAAAACACCTCTGATCCTTTAAGTCCTGTGAGCTGCGATGTGGGGCCTCCGTGGATCGAGGTTGTTGTTCCAGCACATCCCACCGATGCTCGATCGGATTGAGATTTGGGGAATTTGGAGGCTAAGTCAAGTCGTCATGTTCCTCAAACCATTCCTGAACAATTTTTGCAGTGTGGCAGGGCGCATTATCCTGTCGAAAGAGGCCACTGCCATCAGGGAATACCGTTGCCATGAAGGGGTGTACTTGGTCTGCAACAACGTTTAGTGGGTGGTACGTGTCAAAGTAACATCCACATGAATGCCAGGACACAAGGTTTCCCAGCAGAACATTGCCCAGAGCATCATACTGCCTCCGCCGGCTTGCCTTCTTCCCATAATGCGTCCTGGTGCCATCTCTTCCCCAGGCAAACGATGCACACGCACCGGCCATCCACACTATGTAAGAGAAAACGTGATTCATCAGACCAGGCCAACTTCTTCCATCACTCCATGGTCCAGTTCTGACTACGCAGCCCCATACACTGCGATGCACTGTGTGTTCTGACACCTTTCTATCACAGCTGCATTAACTTTTTCAGCAATTTGTGCAACAGTAGCTCTTCTGTGGACCAGACGGGCGAGGTTTCGCTCCCCACGCACATCAATGAGGCTTGGGCACCCATGACCACTGGTTGTCCTTCCTTTGACCACTTTTGGTAGGTACAGTACTACTAGCCCTCACAATTTGGCCCTCGTCAAAGTCGCTCAGATCCTTACACTTGCCCATTTTTCTTCAACTTGAAGAACTGACTGTTCACTTGCAGCCTAATAAATCCTACCCCTTGGCCGGAGGCATTGGAACGAGATGATCGATGTTGTTCACTTCACCAGTCAGTAGTTTTAATGTTGTGGCTGATCAGTGTAAGCTCAGGTTAACAAGCATGGGTATTGGTCTTTTGGGGGTTATATTCATCACCAGTGTGGTGTGGAGGATCAAGATCCACTCATTTCATAGGTGTAAAATGTAGCTTCATTCTTTGTGGAGCCCCCTAATAATCAGCCAATTCAAAATAAAGAATTCTGTGAAAAAGTATCGTATTGTCAAATAATGGAACTAATTACTTAGCAATTAAGTACAAGTATGAGTAAAAAGTACTATACTCTAACTATTTAGAGTATATGTTACATTTACACCTATATCCCTTTCAGTGGCAGCAGTGAAAAAGACAATAATTTAGACTTGCAAATAATGGTTAAAAAGGCATTGTTAAAGTGTGGGCTAGACAATGGAGAGGTGTGAGAGGTTGACAGTGCATGAAGAAATATAGTGTGTTTATATGACACATAGTAAAGTTTATTCAAAATCCAAGTATTTGTGGTGAAGTACATTCTTGAAATAAAAAGGAAAAAGAGAGCAGTGTGCTTCGATACAATTTTTTATTTATTTACTTATATAAAAAATGTCTTAATATACAGTAAATCAAAATGACTTTTGTCAGACAATATTACAATAAAAAAAATAATACATACAATACATACAGTTTACCATACCAAAAATATCCAAATACAATATCTGGAACGTTAGTGCAGCAGTATTCAACTTCATTAACAGCAAAGGTAAAAAACCATGTTAAAAGGTTTGCAAACAACATAATAATACATAGTCGAAGAGGTCATGAATGCATGTCATTACAAAGTCCTTCCAAGAATTAAGCCAAGAAATATCTCTTGGAATTTTCGATTCACATTGATCAAAATCACAGTTAAACTGCAGCATGGTGTGTACTGTTTGACGACTGTATCAGTGCAAGTTGTTAGTTTGGAATGTTTTAAATGAGAGTCCCACTTCCGATGGCTTCGTTGTGCTGGTTCGTGTGAGAGTCAGGCGTCTAAGCCTGGATGAAAGTGATGTTTTTATTTCTATTTCTTCTCTTGTGTCGTCCATTTCCAAGGCCTCTGGACTTTTTACTTCCTGAAACAAAAGCAAACCAAACAAAAATGAAAAATATACAAATGACCTCTCTTGAATCATATCATCTTTCAGTCATAACAAAATCAAGATTCCCATCATTCCTATATGTGTGTTGGATGCATTGAAGTGTGCAGCTATTATGTGAAAACGTTTCTTTTTTCATCTTCCCCCCCGGAAAAAAAACATTCAAACAAATACCTTTGGCACAGACGTCTATGCAGCTCTGCCTCGACACAAAGTTGTTGCTGCTCCCTCCGCAGCCGGAGTAGCTGAACTCCTCGCACATTTTGGTGGCTGCGTTGTAGTAATACCGCGTGATGGAGGCTGAACATTTGCCCTTGTCCAGCGGGTCCAGACACAGCACAGGGACAGCTGCAAAACAGACAATCACACGACAGCAGTGAAATTGGGAACGAAAGAAAAGTCTGAAAAGTGTACATTGTCCCGCTTATTACACGCCTACTTATTAAATTAAAGAATACATTGAGATGGAATATTTATTCAAAATGACATGACGTAGAAGAAAAATTGTCCACGACAACGTAGCTAACAGGACATGATGCGAATGATGTGAAACCAGGCGGGGAGAAGTGGTTGCCGTAACAATGGTCATTATTCAGAAATAACTGACTGCTGATTCCAATCCAGCACATTCCACAGAGTCATGTAATAAAGCTACTTATTGAGGACACCGAGGAACGCTGTCTTTTTTTCTTTTTTTGAGTTTTATCAGAACAACGGTGGGTGTGTTTACTTTTGTGCGGGCTGCAGTAGTCCTTGCAGAAGTTCAGGTCCTGGAAGCGGTTGGCGTTGCCCTGGCAGCCGCCGTAGTAGAAAGATTCACACTGCATGGTGGTCATGTTAAAGAAGTAGCGCAGGTGAAGGGCCCGGCAGGGGCCCACCTCCTTAGGGAACCTGCAAATTTGGGGTATTTCTGAAGAAAAAAAAAGGCAATTATTATTATTATTATTATTATTATAATTGCACATTGTGGCCCTTGCTCAATGTGCTGCATACTGCATGTATATTATTAATATCATCATTATTACTCTTGGTAAAACACTGTAC
>OMKR01103727.1:0-10650 GCA_900302355.1 Cyttopsis rosea | reverse complement strand
ATGCGAACATGTCCTCGTTTATTATAAGCCACCACATAATTCAGCACCAAAAGCATCGCGCTCGCACCAAATGACCTCTGGTCACGGGTTTGCCGTGTCTGCTGGCTCGTATGTACAGTATGTTGGGTGTCTGCTCGCGGTTGGATCGGTTTTCGGTTTTTCTTTTTGATGGAAAGGAGCCGTTCAGCAACAGTAAAGCCATTTTAAAACAATTTCGCCTTTTGGGGAGCCACACTACCACTCTTATATAATAGTTAAATCACGGATTCAACTCCATCCATCTCCATTTAATATTTTGGGTGTAAACATTCTCAACATTTCTGGGTTTGGATCTTTTTTTTTAATTTAAATACTTCACAGCTGACGAAACAGTCAGTTCAGGTTCACTTCCTACCAGTTCTCGCCATAATCCAATATGCAACCGGGACGTAGTAATTAATTTTTTTAAGTGAGCCCGAAAGTTCTGCTCTGTGTCGCGGCTCCATTAAGACATACAGCTTGTATAATTCAATTCATTTTAATTTCGAAGTAAAATACCAAATTGCCTGTAGTGACAGAAATGAAATTTGTATTGACTCCGAGGTCTCGTTAACACTTTGCCGCTGTGCCAGCTACAGTAAGCACATTTGCTTGGGCTGCAGCCGCGTAAATTCACTTTACAGTCGTCTGCAGCGATGGAACGTACGGTTACATGACGTGAGGTCAGAGGTTTATACGGAAGATGAGCCTCGGTCCTCGTGCAGAGACGATGGACAAACGCAGCTTCTTCAATTGTAATGTTCTGTTCAGACGCTAAAGGTGTGTTAGTGGGAATTAGAACGTGCCCAAATGCGGCTCATCTGACGACTAAATAATCCTCCTGGTGTCAAATTTAGTTTCAGCCTTGTTACCCTTGATCCTTTATCCTTGGTCATTTTCCTGATGATAACTCACATTTTTAGATTTTTTTTTATATTGATAGTGTCTATTTTCTGATTTTGTGTTTGTTAAAGCAACGGCACTTCCACCTTAACATTGGAATGAATAAATACACAATGTGGCAAAATTGTGTAACTTAGACAAAAATAAGAGTTACCCTGATCGGAGTTTCATACAGAGAAAATATAGGAATTTGGGCAATGGAACCCCTTCAGTATCTTTCTTATTTATTCATTTACTGCACCCATTCATTTACCAATGTAACCCCTGACTATGATGGCATTTTAACTTGAGATTCTTGGATGAAAAGTTTATAGTAAATAAATAAATAGATAAATAAATAGATAAATAAATAAATCTCCGGCCCCCGTTCAGCCGCTCGTTTGGCCGCGATCGATGCTCGGCCTCAGAGTCAGAGCGTCGCGTCAGAGTGCTCCTTGTTAGGCTCCAACTGCAGACCTGCCGGATCAATACCGCCTTTTCCTGTTCACCACACGTCCCTTTGTGTCATTTTCCAAAACGGCAAGTGGTGTTTCAAGATCATTTCAGATTAAAAAGCCACCTCTAGCGTTAGATTATTTTATTTTATTATTTATTTATTTTTTTTGCGTTTTGGGGCCGTTTAATGTTTTTTTTCTAAGGCACTCTCCGCTGCAATACGAGAAATTCCCGTAAAATTCTTTTGACAAATCACTGGTTTTAAATCTCAAGCTTTATGTCAAAACGGTATTTGACAACAGCGATGCGTGATCATCCAAGCCCACGTGCCCATTCACACTGCGGAGGAAGGAAAAAAAGAAAATAAATCCTTTCTTCACGCCCCTCCCTCTCAGGTCTATTGAGGGAGACGGATGTCTAGGTGGAAACATCCATCCCACCTTAAAACCTTAGTTTGAGTGATGACTGTGTTCACGTTCCCGCTCCGTTATCGATGCCCGACGCTCGTAGCGGCCGCCCGGCGTCTTGCGCGGCTTCGTTTATCGCCGGCTGCCGTTCCAAACTACGGCCCAATTTAGAGGAAACTTCAGGATGAAAGCAGGCAGAGAAGTTGGCAAAAGGCCTTTAAGTATTATGACAGGACTCGTCTCAGTTCTATTTTATTCGACCTGCTTTGGTGCGAGTCGGTTCCTATTGCATATATTCTGTACCGTGTGCAGTAGATGCAATGGTTTTTGGTTTTTTATTGTTTTCTACCTGTGCTGTCGGCATGCTCGGCATACTATATATACACATACACGCAGCGTGTATGCAGTGTTAGTGCATTAAAGGCTACAGCAGCTCAGCTCTCTGACTTTTGAAGCAACAGCCAGACATCTCACTGGTACAGTATCCTCTACACTGTCACCACTGCACACCAGCCCTGCTTGCCAGTGTCTGTGTCTAACTCCCTGTCCAGTGAGTTCCATCCCATTCCACCCGGACTCGCGCACAATGTTGCTCCTCAACCGTTTTGCCGAATTCACAGAACAGTGGATATTTTTAGGTCGATGTGATGATGATGATCCGTGATGACGCCATCACCTCCCTGAGCTGCAAAATAACAGATTTACTGCAAAAGGAAGAGATGTCTGCTGCTCTTCCAGGGACCTCTACCCCTATTCTACCTCTACTCTACCTCTACTCCACCCCTATTGTACCTCTACTCTACCTCTACTCCACCGCTATTGTACCTCTACTCTACCTCTACTCTACCTCTACTCTACCTCTACTCTACCTCTATTCTACCTCTACTCTACCTGTACTCTACCTCTATTCTACATCTATTCTACCTCTACACTACTCCACCTCTATTCCACCTCTACTCTACATCTATTCTACCTCTACTCTACCTCTACTCTACCTGTACTGTACCTGTACTCTACCTCTACCTCTACTCTACCTCTATTCTACATCTACTCTACCTCTACCTCTACTCTACCTCTATTCTACATCTATTCTACCTCTACCTACTCTACCTCTACTCTACCTCTACTCTACTCTACCTCTATATCTATTCTACCTCTACTCTACTCTACCTGTACTCTACCTCTACTCTACCTCTACTCTACCTCTACTCTACCTGTACACTACCTCTACTCTACCTGTACACTACCTCTACTCTACCTCTACTCTACCTCTAAACTACCTCTACTCTACCTCTATTCTACCTGTAATCTATCTCTACTCTACCTCTACTCTACCGATACTCTACCTGTACTCTACCTGTACTCCACTCTACCTCTATTCTACCTCTCCTCCACTTTACCTTCCACTACTCTACCTCTACTCGACCTCTCTCTACTTTACGGCTACTCTATCAGGAACTGAGGAGGGAATTTTCACAATCCATGCAAATATATGATTTGGCTATTACATTTGTCAATATAAAGAACTAATGTGATATGAACTGTAATACATTATTGGATGTTTGTCTGGGATAAGGAGGTAACGGGGCCACTTATCCCGTTTTTCAGACGGCGGGTCGAACGCCCCACGTCCTTGGGCTCCCTTTAGCGGTCGCCCTATCCAGGCAGAATGGCTCTCGTGGTGGTATTATGCCATAATTAGCGAGAGATCACCCTGCATCACAGTTACATGCACAGCAATTAGATTGTACCGAGGCGCCATTCATCTGCGTGGACCCTTAACCAAGTCGGAGGGGTAATAAAAAAAACGGAGCATCTGTTGCATGAATGCTTCCAAATCATTCCGGGGGGAGGGGGGGGCGGCGGCCTTCATGGCAGGTGCTCAGGGCTACCTCACGCAACATACTGTACGTTAATGACAATGTAGGCGGAGCAGCCGGGAGCGAGAGCGAACAAATCCAACGGTGCCGCAGAGAGAATGCGCACAATTTAATTAGTAATGTTGCATATTGATATAGCAACCCAGTTGTTTAGTTATTATTTTAAGCTCTTTAACAACCTGAACGAAACTTGCTTTAATCAACCAGTACAACGGATATACAGTATTTAGCCTTTTTTATATTGAATGTAAAGAAGAGGCCTATGCACATTTACACGTGTTATTCAGACATATTCACACTATTTTCAAGTAAATGTGACAGCACTGGAAGTGTATTGCTGGTTTCTAGTTGCATACTGTGTTCCAGCCCCACCTCAAACCATTTACACCCTGCTATGTCATCCGTGTTGTCCCCCCCATAACCCTGAGCCCCCTCATCTGTTCTCCCTGTGCTGTAGGCTCTGGCTGCAAGATGCGAACGTTGGACAGTGGAATCGGGACCATCCCTCTTCCTGAATCCTGTTCCTTCTTCTCCTCCATCCTGCACCTTCTCCCCAAATCCGCATCCACCCCAGAGCAGTCCCTCAGTCCTCCCAGTGCTCCCGGTTCCTCCAGTGAGGAGGTGTCTCCCTCCCCGTTACCCCGCTGGAAAATCCCGTCCGGCCTAAAGGACCACGGCCTCCCTCCGGGGATGCCGAACTCCCTGTCCGACTCCTCCGTGACCCTTGTCCAATCAGTGCCTTTCCCCACTGTGGCCTTCCTCCAGCCCCTCCAACCCCAGTGCGAGCCCGTTGTCAGCTCTGCCAGTGTGTTTGATACGCAGAGCAGGCTGCCCCGACTAGTCCAAGGTAAAGCGCTAAGATAGGAGCGATATGATTATGCTTCCTGTTGGGTGTTCCCATCACATTGCCGTGGAAGTGATTTTCCTGAAACATTGTTGTTGTTTTTTTATAACCTTTATTGACCCGGGGAAAGGATGTTTGCAGAGTCAATCACATTCATGAAGTAATACACACTCTCACCTTGCACATGCTGAGCGTGACAAGGCAATCCTATCCCATCGCCGTGACAGGTGTTCATCTAGGCCGGCGTACTTCAACCGCACTAGTGTGCCCTGAGAGCTCGGCAGGTGTGCCTTGAAAATGTTTCAAATTCCACTATAATTCCACCACAAATAAATAATGGAAACTAGCTCTTGTGTGTTGCAAGATCAAAGTTGCAAAGAGTCCAATTCCATCCGTTTCAGCCAGAAAACCAACTCCGTGTTCGTCAGAACAAGCTCCCGCTTCACACTAAAAGCGAAAACTACTGACTTAATATTAAAACCACAAACTGTATTGAAATTACACGGGAAATGTTGATATTCGCAGATGATAAGGCAAAAACTAGAAAACGAAACAAAGGTTTTGACGGTTGTTTTGTTTTACACAATCAACATTTATCTTGGATTTCCTTCACTCCGACAATACTTAAAGGAACTTGATTATGAGTTTGTGAAACAGATGTAAAACCATCCATCCTTTCATTGCGTCTAAACTTTGACAGGCAGTAAATTCCTGTCTTGTTCGTGCCCAGAGGCTCCACATCGTCGCATGGTTGCCACGGGAACACAAGTACCGAATCGCAAACTTTATGTATCAGAGGGTTCTGAACATCGAAGGTGCTAGTCTCGTGTCATCACTACAAGTGAAGCCGGCATCCGAGCAGGGAAAACCTTTCGCGGCCCATCAGTATGCTAAGCAAAGCAGCGCTGGAGAGAAACGCTCATTTACACTGTCAAGACGGAAGATGTATTCTACATTAGAGAGGCTTTTTAGGAAATAAATAACAGCGGCGGTTATTTACTAGTTGTGTTTCATTGCGGAGCCCCCAGGGGAGTCAGCCGTCAGCGGCATGATGTGCATTATAGCCTGCGCAATTTGGGAGGAGTGCGATGCCATTTGGAAAATGGAAAACTCTTAGTTAATATTCCGGAGCTTTGTTGAATGGGGACTAATTGTTTAAAACGGTTCTGTGGTTCTGGTTCTGTGGACTGACAACCAGCGATCAAACAAGGTTGCCAGTAATTTATCATTGAATTCTTAAATTTATTTGTTTTGGTTATATAAAGAAAATGGAATTCTTTTCACAATTTCTTCTCTCGTTTGATTCGAAAAATCTTGAAAAATCTTTGAATTTGTATTCTCATCTGGCAAACAAACTCCCTAACTCCATTTTCTGTGGATCAATATCGTGCCGGACTCTGGAATACAAACCTGTGGATTTGTTATAAGGTTACAGGTCAAAGCCAACCGCCGGGTTTGAGATCATAAATGTACAGAATATAGCATCTTGCAACGGGATCTACCGCCTCCCGGTCTGAGCGGGTCCGGGTCCGGTTCCGGGTCCAGGATTGAGCCCATGTCCCGTTCCCGTTTCCACAGGTGGACTCGAACCAAAGAAGATGACCTACATGAAAGCAAAACCCAGATCCACTCCCAGCCAGCAGAAGGAGCAGACCAGGCTTCAGCTCGCCAACTGTAAGAGACAAAAACACCTCTCACGACATTTAAGGGAAGTGACACTTCAACCAGAGGAACCTGTAGAGTTGTTTTTTTTTTAAACTGTACTAAAGTTAATCACGTTAAATTAAATTGAATTAGGTGGAGTTCCAGCGTTCATTCAGACCGGTGGTGCGCAACGTGTTTCAGCCTCAGGATCCACATTTGTCCTCACGACAACCAAACGTTAATTTGAGATTTGAACCATTCTAATTTATTTCACTAAATGAATGGTGCAGTAAACCACGATGCCTTTTGCGCATGTTAAAAAGCAGTTGGAAATTGGGCTTCAAAATAAAAGCACAGCATCAGAAATTCGGTAGGTTGGAGGAAATATTTGTATATGTCGACTTTTGAAGTGGACATACACCGTATAAATGCCCGCGGTCGACTCAAAGTGGACCCACGACCCAGTTTTGGGTCGGGACCCACCAGTTGAGAACCACTCATTTACTTTATCTTTCGACATTTTTTTAGTCGTTACTTTGTTTGGTCATTTGTCCAAATGAACTCTAAGATTCTACTTAAAATTACTGCAAGTGCATATACTGCACAGGCTCTAAGGACACTAATCTCGGTCCTTTCCTGCCTCTTCTGTCTTATGCAACCTCACCGAACATTTTTTGGATTCATCACCATGTGCTTTTCCTCCGCCATGCGCAGATAACGCACGCGAACCCAGAGGAAGAGAATTCCCTCGGCGGCGCGTCGTCCCTCCGTCCTTCACCTCAACTCATTAAAAAACACTTCACTCCTCCTTCCACAAAATATACAAATTTACATGTTTGGTTTCCGTGTGAATACAGACACGTTTAGAGCTTGAAGCTGATTGTTTTTTAATTCGCTTTGGACAGACGGGTAAAATTCCGCCACCATGAATCGAAAAACTGAAATACGTCCTATTGTTTATTATTATTAATTATTTGACGAGCGCTGTTTAGGTTGCTGTGGATCCCTGCTGTTGCACATCACCGTGAATGGAATTACACATTTAGATGTGAGCTCTGCTGATAGAAAACACATCGCAAATTGCTTTTTAGCATTTCCATTGGAACTAACGTTACTCTGTAAAATAACTGTGAAAATTATTGTAAGAATGATGTGCTTTTGAAACCATCAATAAGTTGATATACAATGTTTTGCTTTGGGTTACCAACAGCATTTATCATTTTCAATAGTTCAACTTGATTTAATTTCTTCATTTTATCAATGAAAATAGTCGTTAAAGGTGCAGTGTGTAGAATTTAGTGTCATCTAGCGGAACGGACTTGGCAGAAATGGAATATAATATTCATAAGTATGTCTTAATTAGTGTATAATCCCATGAAAATAAGAATTGTTGTGTACAGTAGCTCAGAACGGACAAACCAAACACTGGCTCTAGAGAGGGACTTTCGAGTTTTTCGCGAGTTTCACAGCCACCGTAGCTTCTCCTACACGGAGGGGAATTCAATTGGTTGCTACCTCACCACTAGTGGCCGGTAAATTATACACACTGCAACTTTAAAGTCCCTGTAAAGTGAAAAGTGAAAGGTGATTTGTTTCTAAACACATTATACATGTTTGAAAACCCATTGCTGGAAACATGTGAAAAGACTGAACTATGTAGTACTGAATTGTGGAGTTAGACCGTAAAACTGTTTTCACCCCTGGATTTATTGGGCGGGCCTAAATGAGGGATCCGTGATGTAACGCGTTCCTACTTGGCATGGCCCCTCCCCTAACACAATATACAGTAAGACTAGAGCGCATTACCGGCAGTGGTTCTCCCGCTCATTCGGGAGTTACTATAGCAGGGGTTCTTAAATGTATTACTCAAAGGTCCACATCTGATTTTTATTCAAGGTCAGCGGTCCGGAACTATAACAAAATAACATTTAATCAACTCACTTATAATAGTAGTCACCGGGTGTGCAGGAGTGCAATAAACTTAACTTAAATTCTGCATCACCAACATTACCAGCAACTATTTCATTTTGTGCCAATATTCAACATCTTTAAATCTGACCAATTTCATGGCAAACAGTAATATTTACATTCGAGCCTAGTGGGAGAAATTACATTTTGGGAACCCCTGTTTTAAGTTTGTTTCGTTCACCCGCCACTAGCGAACTGACTCATCAGCCCCCGTAGATCCAGCTGCTTTGTGCTCGCTGCACGGGAGTCTGTGCTGCAGGCTGCAGAGGCTCTCAGGGTGTCAGCTTTCAGAACCTTCAGCCGACATGGCCCCAGCATCTCAGACCTGAGGGGACTGTCTTATTTTTCATGTTTTTGAAACCAAATTTTATATACCTGGCGATTTTTTTAATCATCAATCTTAATAACACATTTTTTTTGTTGAGTGACAAACTCAGAACACATTTATTTTTGCTTTAAAGGGATTTCCGTTGTCTTCCGTTCGGGATCGCCTCAGCGCCGGAATGTTTTCAGAGCAGGATGGCGGAGGTCACAAGGGCTCGAAGGGGTCATGTGCCACATCAATGATGTTTTAACCTGGGGCTGGGACTAGGAGGAGCATGATGCTCGACTCCATGCTGTGCTTCAGAGACTCCCGAAGGCAGGCATCACCCTTAATAACGACAAATGTGAACTGTCCAAGGGCGAGGTGGCCTTCTTGGGTCACATCATCTCAGCCACAGGCATCCGCCCTGACCCGAGAAAGACAGAGGCCATAATTGAGATCAAAGAACCGTACAATGTGAGTGAAATGAGGAGTTTTCTGGGGATGGTGAATCAGAATCAGATCAAATTTATCCCCCAGCTAACTGAAAAGACAAACCTCTCCAAGATATCTTCTCTCAGAAAAACTGCTGGGTCTGGGATGTGGACTAGGGGAAGGCCTTCAAAACTTTTAAGCAAGAGCTGGTTCCTCCACCCGTACTGGCCATATACGACCCAAACAGAGACAGCAAAGTATCTGCTGATGCAACATCCTACGACTTAGGGGGCGTTCTTCTCCAAAAGTGGGTGGAGAAATGGAAACCAGTGGCCTACGCTTCTAGGTTGCTCACTCCAACGGAACAGAGGTATGCGAAGGAGGCTCTGGGCCTCACATGGGCATGTGAGAGGTTCTCGGATTTCCTCATCGGAAAACACTTCTGTATGGAAACCGATCATAAACCCCTTCTCAGCCTTCTTGGAGGTCAACCACTGGATGTTTTGCCTCCAAGAATCCAGTGTTTTAGAACGAGGCCGATGCATTACTCTTACTCTATTGTGCATGTACTGGGAAAATTGCTATGGACAAGCTGACATGTTGTCGCGGTCACCTGTGAGAACATGCATCAGAAATTAAAAAGTGTTTATGGAGAGTACTAACATATACGTGGATGCAGTCATGGAAACTCTTCCAGTGAGTCCCATCTCTGTGGAACACTTGAAGGAATAGCTTAAGGCTGACAGCATGTGCTCATGTGTCATGTCGCTGTGCATAGGAGGATGGATGGCCAGTGCATGCGAGACTCAAAAGCACTGAAATGGTACTGGGCAGAGCCCGCGGCCCTCACAGTGAAGGGTGGCTTACTACTGAAAGATACAAGGCTTATCATACCTTCAGTGATGCGGAACGATGTCCTAGTGAAGATTCACGATGGACACCAAGGAGTGGTGAAGTGCAGGGAACGTGAACGCCAATCTGTGTGGTGGCCTGTAGCCAGCAGTTAAATTAAATGGTGCTCAACTGCAGAACGTGTATACAACAGCGTCAGAATCACAAGGCGCCACTCATGCCATCAAAACACCCTGACCGACGCTGGCAAAGGCTGGGGTGGACCTCTTTATGCTGGGAAATAAGACTTACTAATAAGAGTTGTCTCCCACAAGGTCCACTGATGTCATCGTTCATTCGTGGGTTTTGTCATGTCAGCCCAAAATTACCGCAGAGCAATGGCGAGGAAAGCAGACCCCTACCTTGCTTTGCTTGCTTATAGAGCTTGCTTATACAGCCCTGCTCAACTCCTAATGGGGCGACAGCTTCGCACCTCCTTGCTGGACCCTGTGCTCCCTGATTGCATGGCAATAACTTCAAAGGAAAAGGAGAGAAGGAGGTCTGACACGGAGAACTTTAACAAGCGTCACAGAGTCAAAGCTCTCAGAGAGTTACCACCAGGAGAGCACTGCTCTGGAATCATTCCGCTCCACGGTCATACATTGTGGATCTTCCACATGGAGTGGTGAGACACAACCGTCTGCATCTGATACCTATGCACACACCATCAAGAGAGAGAGAGGTTGTGTCACGCAGCCACAACCACAACAACTGGCCCCAAGGCAGGTTTCTGCGGCACCAACCATGACACTGTAGGACATTCCTTGTCAGGGTCTCACACCCAGAACAAGGTTTGGAAGAGCCATTGTCAAACCAAAAAGACTAGACTTGCCAACAGTTCAGAAGGGTTACAAAGAGAAAAAAAAAATGTAAATCTCTGTTGTGTTGAAGTTGCAGAAAAAGAGAGAATACATTTTACAA
>OMKR01103723.1:0-12220 GCA_900302355.1 Cyttopsis rosea | reverse complement strand
TACAATGGTTTATGGGATGAGTAGTTTCTTTTAATGTACACAATCTTGTATCTTTGCCTTTTTTTCTGTTTTCCAATTTTTCTTTTGCTCCAAATCAAATGTTTTATGGTCACGATTCATTTCATAGTTGGCTGGCTTCGTTCCAGGCTTAAAACTCTTTATATACTGTAAGAATTGTCTGAAACGTGTGAATAAATGGGAAACTCATTCACACTCCACCACACACACACCTCCCCACGGCAGTGTACTTTCATCGTAACGGGAGGTGGATAGATTTCGTTTTTGAGGATGTCTGGGGCAAAAAGCAAATAACTCGGTGAGTATCCATAATACACCGCATTTTCCTTTTGTAGCATTTGTTGTTTTGACGTATAAATAACTAGAGGACGTATACTGTACGTATCTACGGCGCCCATTTAAATGTTGTTCTGTTCTGTGTATTACAAAAATAGTCGGACAATCATTGGTTTAAATGTCGTTCTGTGTGTTACGAAAATAGTCTGACAATTGTCTCCGGGACACGATTCAATAGATTAATTATCGTGACTATGAGGACAAAATAGCGTGATATTGGGCAGCTAAGGCAGAGTTTTGAGCATCCATCTTGAAAATGGATGTTAATATTTCCTTACTAATGAATTTAATTAAACTCTTATGCACGGTAGTCACATAGATTCATACACCACTATGCTCAAACCAATTTGTAGTTTTAAACATGAATTCTTGTAATTCTAGTTTTACATACAAGCAAAACCAAACAAAACACAGGATTCAAATATCTTTCAAAACAATTCTTATGAGTAATATAAAATTTGTGACTAAGTACCAAGATGATTTCTAACTACTAACTTATCAAAACTCAATATTAATACCGTCAATAAGTGAAGATATGAAACTTAATTTTATCACACAAGAAAGGAATGAAAAATGCAGATTTCAAATAACACACGCTCTTCCATGAAAATTGGATGCAAATTGGATTTGCATCACTGCATTGCATTTTTCGTTGAAATATCTGTACATAAATATTATTTCAATTACTGAACTGATTTCAGTATAGCTTCACGTTAATTTGGGCTTTGGTTAAACAGAGGAGAGAGTCAATGAAATTTGCTTAAGGAATGCAAATCAACACCACCCTTTCTGGCTAGAAGGTAAGTTCTCAGCTAGAGGGAAAGGGATCAAAGACTGAAGAGACAAGAGGGGGGGGATTGGTCCAATCTCTGCCACCAGGTCTCCTGTTAAACAAAAGAGTCATTCTCTTATCTTCCCATCTTGTTTTTGTTTAACTATCTTGGGATGGAAAATCCGGGGTCTCTGTCAATGATCAAAGCTCTCCCCCTGTGAAAGGGATTGCGGGGGAAACCAGTTCGGCTCCGGGGTCTGTGAAAGTCTAAGCAGATTCTAAGCGCTGCAATTGTTTGGTCCGCACCAGAGTTTGAATGTGTGTTCTCACCTGTCCAAACGAACCAGACTAATGGAGTAAACACACCATGCTTCGATTAAAATGGAGTGAAAGCACCTTTAAAGTAAATCTACAAGTTGTCTGTCAGAAATGTACTTAAAGTATTAAAAGCAGAAGTATCTGCCATATCCAGTGCCCTGAAATAACAGAGCCTATAATACAGCATAAAGTACGACTGTACCTTTTTTTGGTGTGAGTGCTTATGCATATTCGGATTACAATTTATAACAACATTACTATAGGTTGAGGATAGGGAGCCTATCCTAAATCTGTGACTGTGTTAGCAATGTAGTGGAGTAAATGTCAAAAGTGGGTGGTTTAGTTCAAGAACCTGAGCTGTGGAACTTGCGACAGCACATGCGGCCATTAGATATCCTCAGCGCTGGAACGCATCCCAGTCCAGTGTGCTGGGGCACCATGACAGGGTCATGAATATATGCATGGTCCATGATAATGTAGCTAAGCGGAGCCTCAGTCCTTCACCTGCCACCCCACCCCTAATCTTACCCCTAATCCGGCGGCACGGTGGCTCAGTGGTTAACACTGCTGCCTCATAGCAAGAAGGTCCTGGGTTTGATTCCCGCCTGGGGCACTGTTGGCACCGTGCTCCAGTGGGTTATCTCCCGATCAGTGGCCTTTCTGTGTGGAGTTTGCACGTTCTCCCCGTGTTCGCATGGGTCTCCTCCAACATAAGGACCCCAACTAAAAACGTGCAGAACACTTCTTGACATGGACCCACCACCCGGGCGCCAACAAAGTGAGGGCTGCTCCTGGCTGCCCCTGGAGGAAGGACGGCCAGGATGGGATAAATGCAGAGACTGTATCTCATCGTTCACCACTCCTGCATGTGTGTGTGTGTCACCCTCCACATGTGTGTGATTAATAAATCATTCTTCTTGGATCCCGGCAGTCCTTTTCCAAAAACTTTGTTTTCTTGGGGTGAAGCCCTTCCGAGTTTGCACCGGAAACCAGAGATTCGAAGCCCGCCCTGTTTCTGGAGTGTTGCGGGGGTATCGTACCAAAGAGAAACTCCTTCACGAGTGGCAAGATGGAGCTTACAGATGAGGATTTTAATGTGTTCTGCAGTGGCCAAATGAACTGTGATGAACTGTGCAAATAAACAGGCATTGTTTTAATTAATAAAGTTAGAAATAGCAGCTTTTAGCACCAGATCTGCCTGTGATTATGGGTGCCCTTGTTGGAACTTGTCACGCTCACTGACTCAGAATGGACGTGAATAAGCACGACACAAAAACAATCAGGTAAGAAGTCAAAGTCCACAAGGTTTAATCCAAAAAACAGGCAGGGGTCAAAACCAGGAGATCAGTCAGAGAAGGCAAACTCTGGCAGGGAACAGGCAGAGAATCAGGATCCAGGGAAACAGGCAGAGGTTCAGACGGAAGGTACAGGAAGCAGGTAGTAGTGCGGGAAAGCTCAGCGTAATGCAAGAGACAAAAGGAAGGGAACAGAGGGAAGTGGAAGTTCTCTTGAGTTGTTCATATATTTTTCCCCTCCATCTCTTTATGTCGTCTAGCCACCTTATGCGTGTCTTCCCACTCCTCGTTTCCCTTCAATCATCCCTTCCAAAACCCTCATCATCAGCATTCCACTGGACCCTCTCAGGATGTGCCCCGCAAACTCAAACGTTCTCTCTGCAATCTTCTTCATAAAATACCTGTCTTCTCCTACCAGTTCCAGAACCTTATCATTTGATATAAGTCTTCTCCAGCTGATCTTGAGCATTTTCCTGTAGCAACCATATCTCAAATGCATTCATCCTTCTTTTTGCTTCCTCTGTCAATGTCCACGTCTCTGATCCATGTAAGAACAGAAAGGATAGAAGCCTCAATGATCTTTTTCTTTACTGTGATGTTGATGTTGCTTCTCAGAAGTTCTTTATTCTCCAAGAAAGCCATTTTTGCTTGTCCAATTCTGCATTTAATCTTAAACTTCCATCTTCATAGATCCAACTTCCCAAATATTTTGTATTTGTGCACTGCTCTAATTCTGAATCCTCCAGTTTAATTTTGATCTTCTCAATTTCACCTTTTCCCATAATCATTGCTTTGGTCTTTTTGCTGTTCAATGACATTCCATTTCTCTCGCAAGCCTGTTTTACACCTTCTAACATTTCTTGGAGTTCATGCTCATCTTCTGTATCGTCAGCATACCTGATGTTTGTCAAGCTCTCCCCATTTATCTTCATCCCTCTCTTCTCTTGTGGTGCTTCTTCGATCATCCTTTCCGTGTACAAATTGAAGCGAATTGGAGCTAAATTACATCCTTTAGATGTCTACTTCTTCTGTTTCTCCATTTTCCGTAATGACAGCTGCTTCCTCGTTCCAGTATAGATTTTCTATTATTCTAATTTCATGTTCAAGAATTCCTTCTTCTTTCAGTATCTCAATTAGTCGCTCATGGTTTACCCGATCAAAAGCCTTTTGATAGTCTATGAACACCACGAAAACTTTTTTGTTCTTTTGTATCTCTCTCCAATTGTTCTTAGTATGAAGATGCCATCTCTTCTTCCTTTTCCTTTTCTATAACTCAGCTGGTATTCTGAAATCCTATGAATGATGTTGGTTATTCTGCTCTTGATTATATGCAATAGTATCTTTGACCCATGACTTATAATACTTATCAGCCTGTGCTTTTCAAACACAGTATTTTTCACTTTCTGTACAGGACTGAAATTGCTTTTCAGAAATTTGTCTGGTATTTTTCCTGACTTGTTGATGACATCTTTGATTTTTCTAATTCCTTCTGCTCCGAGACTTTGAAGTAGTTCCGCTGGGATACTATCGGCTCCACATGTTTTACTTTTGGGTAGCCTCTTTATCACTTCACTATGCCGGTAATCTGTTTCTTGATTTATCTGTGTTTCTGTCCTTTGATTAGCCTATAGTTCCTTGATATACTCAGCCCATCTTTGAAGCACTTGGTTTTTCTCAATGAGCACTTTTCCTTGTTTCTCTTTTATTGTTGTTGATTGTGACTTGCTGGTGCCCTTTCCCTTGAAATCATTCACCTTCTGATGAAACCTTGGGTTATACTGTCTATTCAATAATGGTAGTTTTTCTATGAGGTCCGAAACAGATGAATGACAACGTAATGCTGTGACTTAAATCAGATATTCTCACAATTGTTTTATGAACAAAAGTTGAATACACAGACAGCACAGCAGGTCCCAGTTAATGAAGTGGACTCCCAGCTCAGAGTGAGGGGAGTTTTTTATAGCCCCAGAGATAAGAAAAGGAATGTATGCTCAAGCAGTGAGGAGAACTGGGGCCCAGTGCCTTTGTGTCAAAAGTCGAATAAATCATGGCAGCCTGTAGCCTACAGCTCCCAAGGCCCCATTGATAAAACAAAGGAGTAATGGCAGCCACTATTTTACAGTATATACCTGTATGTGTGTTTTTCTATTTTCTACATTCCTTTACTTTTTTTCTTCCTTTCCCTATCCTCTCTTCTCTCCTGTCCTCTCATCCCCTCTTCAAGGAGGAGGAGAGAAGAAGAGAGGAAAGGAAAGGAGAGAAGAGGGAAGGAGATGGAGATGCAGGGGGGACAGGTAATGATCTTCTCTCCTCTCTTCTCCTCTCCTCCTCTCCACTGAACTCCTATCTGTTCTTCTGTCCTCCTCTCTCCTTCTACCATCTCCTCTCTCCCTGCATCTCCATCTCCATCTCCTTCTCCTTCTCCTTCCTTCTTCTCTCCTTACATCTTTACATCTTACATCTTCTTTCTCCTTACATCTCCTTACAACAGATAGGAGTTCAGTGCAGAGGAGGAGAGGAGAAGAGAGGAGAGAAGATCATCGCCTGTCCCACCTGCATCTCCATCTCTTTCCCTCCCTGCACCTCAACACTGAACTGTTAGTTGGAGGTGTTTCAGCTATAGCTCGTTTGATTCGTCTCGATGACAACATGTAATTTGAGCCCTTGTTTGTCACTCAACTCTAACCTGAAGGCCTGCAAAGGTCAAAGGTTAAAAAAAGGTTGGGATCTATTTAAACCCCACCCCTTTGTCCGAGAGGGACGTGCATGGCACTGTTGGATTTGTCTCGACGAGTAGATGCGATTTGGCCCGTGACCCATCACATTACATTAATGGAAAGGTCCCCAATGGGGCCCCCAAAGCAACAGATATATTATATTATTAAATTTTCAGCAAAGCACCCAGGGGAAAGCTCTTTCGCATGGGGGAAGCTCATTCGCAATGGTTTATGGGATGAGTAGTTCCTTTTATAATGTACACAATCTTGTATCTTTGCCTTTTTTTCTGTTGTCAATTTTCTTTTTGTTCCGAATCAAATGTTTTATGGTCACGATTCATCTCATAGTTGGCTGGCTTGGTTCCAGGCTTAAAACTCTTTATATACTGTAAGAATTGTCTGAAACCACCACACACACACCTCCCCACGGCAGTGTACTTTCATCGTACGAAGAGCCAAGTGGGCTCTGCATATATTTATAATACAAACATACATACAGTATATCATAAATAAAAGCTGACATTTATATACACGATTCAATAGATTAATTTTCGTAACTATGAGGACGAAATAGCATGATACCAGGTTGCATGTTTAAAAGCAGCCGTCAGCGATTTCGCACCAATCCCTGTTTGTTATTTTAAGTTTTTGTCTTTTCTTTAAGTCTTTGTTTTCCGCACACGATTTTAATTTACTGAATAAGCCTACCTCGGTTACACAACTGAAGAACTGCATTTTCTTATTTGTTTTTTGTTTATTTTTATATCACTATCAACTATCAACTATCAACTATGCATCTTTGTTATTCTACTTTTTGAAGTTTTTCCCGATCCACGAAAGACTCAGGGCTAACTGATTGAAGATTAGTGTAGCCTCGAAGCAACAAAGAAGCCGTCGCCAGTTACTTGGACATTGTCAAAAACTGAATCAGCTGCTTCCCAACCGACCGGTTCCCTGAAGTTAAGTCGGACCCTTTCGTGGAAGGCCGCTGTCAGGATTTCATCCACTCGGAACCGCCAACCGCAACTGACAACTGGATTCTTCCATGGCACTGCCAAAATCACCGGCAAACCAGTAAGGCAGAGGCTTCAAGCTACTTCATGATCAGAGTTGGTGTCGATTAAATGAATTCCCCTATTTAGAGAAGTTAACTGTCCCTAGTGTGCGTATCGTCTTTGTTTGATGAAAGAGTCACCCAAGTTCTATACCACTATCTTCTCTTGGTTAAAGTTAATCACCTCATTTGAAATCCTTTAACCAATGCTCTTTTCTTTCTTTTTTATCATATATGTTACGATTATCTGATTCATTCACTTCGTTAGCATAATAAAATAAATCTCATTTATTTGAAAGAAGTTTCTCTGCTTGTGGTCTTTTAATTGAGGACAATGGTAAATGTATCGGTAAGAGGACTCAAATCCTTCTGAGACTGATTATAATTTATTTATATTATTTTATTTTCCCTTTTTTATTAAGGGGTGGTGTCCCCCTGTTTTATAATTTGATAGTTTAATAAACCATATTTCTAAAGTAGCTATAACTAACTAACTAACACAATCAAACCATGGCCCGCCTGAAAAGACGAGACTCTGTCCGGTTCCAAGTGAACCACGGTCTGGTTCGTTTCATGTGAGAATGTAATCTGACTTAATATAGGAACTAATATAGGAAGCAAACAAAAACACGGTGGATTGTGGGTTGAAAACGGATGTTCACACTTGTGTTACCACTGTTCTTATTTGGTTGGAACACCAAATCATAATAATGAAAGCTGGAATCGCAATTGCAATATGCTGCTGTTGCTCCATTGTTGTCCGTGACAATGTGATTTTGTGACAGAAAGTGATTTTCCCTCATTCGTGTTTTTCTTTTATTTTTCTGGATTACGTGTTGAAATTATCCCTCCTCACCGCCCCGGTTACAAGGCTTCAAATTAAAACGGAGGTATATGCCACTACGTAAGTGAAAACTGACGTGGAGTTTTTTATGAATGAAAAGCCAAGCGTGTTGTGTTATTACTTTTTAGTGTTTGTGATTCACGCTGTTACGATGGAAGATGAGAAGATGAGCGTGAGTGCGCGTAGCAAAGCGCAAACTTTGACATCACCGCTGATCAGATTAATTGTCCAATAGATGAGCGACCTGTACAACCATGTGTCATTTAAACAAATGACAATTTGTCTGACAGTACTAGCTCTGCAAGCTACACATTATTTAAGAGCATGAGCTTGAATACTTTTACTTCAGTAGAAGTAGAAAGTTACTTTCACTTTTGCCAGAGTAATTTTGTGTCTGGGCATTTGTACTCTCACTTAAATAATGAGTACAACACACACACACTGTTCCACACCACAATAAAGTCCTTATTGCCAGTTTGAGCCCACTCTAGCATATTGTTTAATAAGGATTTACGCCGTCAGTCAGCAGTGCCATCATTCCAAAGGTAGATGACAAAGCTGTGAGTGAGTCAGGGAAATGGTCCCTGGCGTCCCATTCCTGATTACCATGCTCGTCTCTACCTCTTTGCCTGAATGAATTATCCCTCCACAGTATGTTAATGCTGGGGAACTTGTTGAGTGTCACAATATTATATCACGAAGATATTTTGCGGCTGACATTTAAAAGGCACCTGGGATACACGTGTCCCACTAAGCCAATTTTGTCGTCGAGGATAGTAACGACAAGACTATGCCGTTACTGTGGGAAGCGATTTTCAACGCATGAAGCAGTTAGGGAAATGTGCGTCCCGTTCCACTGACAGTAAGTGAACACGAATGGGTTCCAGGGGAAGAAATAGAAATAACCTTGGCAGTTAAGCATTTTGCAGCAGCGCCCTCTAATTCAATCGCAGCTCCATTTATTCAAGTAATAACACACTGCTTTCCCTGATGGAAAAGGTTACTCTGACAGTGTTAGTACACACAGTGCCGCGATAATTGGTGAAATCCTCTTCACACGAAGAGACACAAGCAAGGTTTGTTGGAGAGCACGGGAAAAGTACTCTCTCTTCCTCACTCTTATTCTGTCTCTCTTTCAGAGGTGGATGTACTAACTAGAGTACTCAGTTACATGCACTTCTACTGAGGTTAATTAACTTTCCTGAGTAGATTTCAAAATCAACACTTTTTCATTTTACCTGAGTGTATTATGCGGTGACCCAAGGGACTGACTTAAATAGATGACTCAGACAGTTGACAGGATAAATAAAATGTGTTTTATGAATGAATGAAAGTCAAACTTTAGCTGAGGAATCCTCCTGTCTGCAGTTTTGTTGTGTGTATATATATCTCTTCTCCTAATCCAAGAGGAGCGGCTCCACCATCCTCCTGCAGGGCACAGCAGCAGAGAGAGCGCTGAGCCTTTGCAAACGGATTTGTGGGGACCCAGCTCATCCCCAGTTTTTTGGGGACAGAAAGAGAGAGAGAGAGAGAGAGAGAGAGAGAGAGAGAGAGAGAGAGACCTGCTGAGCCACAATATTCCAGGATATCCAGGGTTGTTCCAAGGTTCTTGTATAATGTCTATCAAATAGACTTAGTTGAAATGACAATCTCTAGCCTCTTGGTGGAGGTCTCAACTGGCACCCCCTGCTGCATGGAGGCTGGGTGTGTAAATATCTTCCCTAATTACCTGGTGTACTGTGGGTGGGACCAGACTGACCACGGCCGGGGACAATAAATTCAGTGCGACGGCCACGTAGCGGACCAATACCAGATCTTGACCGATGCCTTGCTCTGGGGCATCGACAGGAGTATCTAACCCTAATGTACATGTACTCATGGACGAGCAACCGGATGCATGTGTATTTGGGCATCAGACAGATGCATGCAGACAGATGCAGAGGAAATTAGATTCCAACAATCTGGCGCTCGTGAGCACGTGCTTGCAGGGAGCCGCGTCCTGTCCGCTCCCATTTGTTCTGGTCGGGCTACAGGCTGACCTTGGATCCAACACACACACATTCGCTGCCCAATTTGGGGTCCAGTCAACTAGAGACGCTGAGAAGAATGTGTGTATGCATACATAGCACCATGTACCAACATTATGTGACATAGTTCCCAAAGTTGCAAAATAAATGCTGAAAAACATTTAAAAACAACAACATTGAAGTGTATAAGGATAAGGATCTGCTGTAAAATATCCAAATTCAATATTCTTTTGGATTCCTCATAGAAGAACTTTCCACGTTCTCCCTGCTCCACGATCTCTGGGCGAAACCAGGTCAATTAGTATATATAAATATTATGCCTAACATTATCTACCTATGGTTATTTCTCAACATTTTAAAGTCAAATATTATTCAAATGAATAAAGCAAATATTATCTAGTCAAATTATTCACTCACACATGTCGTGGAAATTCAGTCACACAAAATACTCATGTAGACAGTAATCATGTGATCAGTAGTCATGTGTTCTTTTGTAAAAACGTTGAAGACATGGGCAAATAAAAATATAATAATGACATTGAATGTACTTGATATTTTATTTTATTGTAAAATAAATGTTGTTGGTTCTGCGTGGCAGTAAACAAAAAAGCAAAAGCCTACTCATGATGGCATGACCGCTACACCATCCATGAGTCTCTCTGGCAGATGACTAGAAAATTATGCAATCAAGTTCTAAAAAGCAGATTATTTTAAACAGCATGCATTTTTTAACGGATAAGACAAAACCACGTAAGCGGATCCAGTGGAGCGGGGGGGTATTGTTGTGACTCCACAAGCGCCTGTTGCAGTTTGTTGAAACAAGCCAACCTCGTCCTCCGGTAAAAAGCTTTTTCCTGTTTCTGCTCCGTGGCGGCTCAGAGGGGATTTAATTAAAAGCCTGATCTGGCGCATCGTGTTGTCTCAACCCCTGAACGCACCACATTATACTGCTGGACTATCTGTCTGTGAGTGTGTGTGTGTGTGTGTGTGTGTCTGTGTGTGTGTGTGTGTGTGTGTGAGAGAGAGAGAGAGGCAGTACTATGCTAGTGAGCCCAATATGGACAGGTGGCGGGTATGCTAAAGTAAAGAGAAAGAGAGAGTGCATGAGAGAGAGTGCATGTGTGTTTTTTGCATTATTTGTGTGTGTCCGAAAGATCCAAAAGAGAAGAGATATTCGCTTCTAGAATTAGAAACTAGAATTTTGGCAGATGCCTTGGTATTTGTCTGTGTGTGCCTGCATAAAGCATATTTATGTGTATGTGTGTGAGTGTATGTATGTGGGTAGCTGCATGTGTGTGTGTGTGTGTATGTGTGTGTGTGTACATGCAAGAGAGATTTCTGTGAGTGTACGCCAATGTTTTTGGATGACGCACACGCAATGTGCATCCCCTGAAAAAAAATTCATTAAAGGATGCATGCTCCATCTAAAACCTATTTGACCACCTGGAGACACATGGGGGACGAATCAATCCTCCTCATTTGAATCTAAATATAGTGAAATGGATTTATTTTCACACAACGCTCACGTTTAGTTTGTTCATGAACTACAGTTAGATGAAGATCCGAGCCTTGTAATATGACATTTGTTTTTATTTTAACCCCTCGAATGCATGAACCAAAAAACCGACAACCGGCACAAAGGACGTCAAAATCCCAAAGGAACTGAACAGGGCTCGTTTTAACCTCTTCTAGGAAGACATGTGGTAGTGATACAAAAACATAATAAATAAATAAAAATATGAATGAGAAATATTAAATTGACATTGATCAGGGTCAAAAACATGGAATATAATTTCCCTTCATGCATTCTAGGGTTAGGATTTTGCATAGATAAATGGATTTCTTGCTGAACTATACCATTAAAAAGTCAAAATGTGTATTTATTATTTTGAACAGCATATTTAATATTTTGAATTGTTTGGTTTGGTTTGGTCTGACGTTCTCCTGATTGATGAGAAGCTACAGTAAAAGCCTAAAGAGTGAAAAAACTTAGGAAGCTGTTCTATTTTCTACTCTCATTTCATTACATTACTTTACTTTACATTACGTCATTGATCAGATGATTTTGTCCAAAGCAACGTACAATAAGTACATTTTGTCATCCGTGCGAAGATCAAATGCAAGATTCCTAACCGAGAGAAGCTGAACAAAGAAGCAAAGAAGCGCTACTTGGACAAAATAAAGGAAATTAACAGGCTCAATCCGTACGAACACAACGAGTGGTCGGTTGAACTCTACAAGCTGTCGCAAGTTACATTTCCAGACGTGTTTTCCTGCCTTGTTTGATTCAGAATTGGAGTAAGCTTCCATCATTTATTTTGGTAGGACGTGGTATGAATAATGCTGTTAATGCAGTCTACAAATAATAAACTAATCAATAACTAATAAAACTACAGTAAAAAAGTGACTTACTTACTGTGAAGTACCGTAATAAAAATAGCATAATAAATAGTAGGAGTAGAAGTCAAGAAGTCACCAGAAGTCACTCCACCATTGATCTGCTAAGGAACTAAATGGGGGTCGTTCGTGGCCTGATTGTGATGATACTGTTTCATGTAAATTGGGTTGTGCTGATTTGCGATGGGAGGCTGGGGGCTCAGGCAGCGGCGATTCAAGGATTTTTAGACAATGTGACCGGCCTCATTTGAACTCCTTGCCGCTGGCGGCTGACCACCCTCAAATGTTAAAATGTTATAAGCAATTCTATTTTAAATAAAATATTTATAGCAAAGAACAAAATCACTCCTGCTGCAAGATTAAATTTACGATATAATTGGTTATATTAAATAAATTGAATGAAATCTGTTTTATTTGTGATTGATTTTGCGGAACACACACA
>OMKR01103718.1:0-11511 GCA_900302355.1 Cyttopsis rosea | reverse complement strand
AAATTACATGACACAAAAAAATGTAATAGGTTTTCTGTCACACAAACTAGGTCTGTATAGTACTAGGACACAGACTACATGCCGCACGGCCTTTCAAAATAAAAGTTCTTATATACATTACAAATTTCAAAGTAAACTAGGTCTATATAGTCCTAGGGCGCAGACTACTACCGAAATCCACGTGAACACAATGTTTTGGACAACACGTGGTTAATGTCGCTGTGAATGAACCCCCCTGTGCGATTTCACAAGACATTTAAAAATAAAAACCATAAATATAACTCCGTGTGCTCCCATCTCCCCGTCACCGGCTGACCTTCTTCAAATCGCAACGAAAGCACCAGCTACTCACCGGGTCCGTGGCACCAGCCGGTGGATCCAGCCTCTCGCGGTGAACACCCGGTGCAACGCGCCGCAGTAAAGGCCTAAATAGTCCCGAGAAGCGGCTCCGTTTCCCCCCGACGCTGTGCACGGCTGGCGGTCAGCTCCCACTCGCTGCAAAGGGCGCGTTGGGCTCCGATGTCAGACGCCAAAAATAAGTTGACACTGCCGGGGCTTCCCATTCTTACGGTGCTAGACAGACTGTGCTTCCAGCTTCTAAAATGTCCCTGGAGCAGATCGACAAAACAGCTGTTTGCACATGCATGTGAACACAATTTAAAGTGGTAATCCATGAGAGTTTTGTAAAAATAATTTTGAGAAAAAAAATTTGATTTATTTAGCTATTAGATGTTCTAATACCCGTTTCCATTGTTGGTGGCCGGGGATCGGCTTTTCCTGGCAAGAATGCAAAGATCGGGCAGGTGCAAGAAGCGAAGGCGACGCCGTGGTGAATTTAATAATCCGTCGCTATGGATGAACATTGACAAAACAAACGGCACCATTGGATGGGAAGAGAAATTTATTTTTTAAATCAAACATCAAATAGAGGTCAAAATTCTTTTCGAGAAACAAATTTGACGGTCTTGGCGCGAAGATGACGACTCTGGGATTTGTAGTGTGATAATATACGCGACACCGGCGACCTTGTGGATCACCGGTCCAAAGCGCTGGATTTCAAATTGTGCCGGGTGTTTGGAGTAGAAAACAACACGTGTGCAATATAAAAGACACATTTTTTATAAAAGGCAAATTGTTTTAGGATGAACGTGCTTTATTATAACCCAAACAGCAAGTTACAATTTCACACATATTTCAGAGAGACGCTCTGTTAATATAACTTACATTGGATAAATTGGTAATATAATAATATATTACCAATGTATCCCACGCAATAAGTTTACATACCATGGTTCAACTGATTCCAATAGTACAGATTATGATCGATCACACCGTGGCAAACTCATTTAAAACTAGAACACCCCACAAATCAAGATTTATAAACATTATTTATAAGACTATGATTACACATCCTGCACCCGAGAAAAATGCATACTACTGGTTTAATGGTCATAATTTCTTTATCAACTGTCATGAAGCATGTTTATTGAGCCATAAACATCCAGTTTGCGTGCACATTTCGGTGTGTATTCAGCTTCTTTCCCCCCCATCTCAGGACATTCCTGTGGAGAGAAAACAGTTTCATTAGAGAACTTTTAACCAGGATAGCATTATGAAATATTATGGCACAAGAATACGATAGTTATATAACACACAAAATAAATGAAAAGTAGACCAATACTGTATATGATAAAGTATTATAACATCATCATGACTAGATATTAAAAAATTACAATTTAGTCACCAAAACTCTGAAAGCACATTGTGTATTTTCATTAGATCCCCATCAGCTACTCTTGCATACAAGTGCGTGCCGAAATAGGATCTCACAAAAAGGACTGCCAGCTGGCATCTTTGTCCCAAGTAACTTAACCCACTCAAAAGGCCAGACAGGTCTACGATGATACAATCACACCGTGGACTCACACGCTCAACTTACCGTTGGCAAACTTGCACTGTTTGAGCACCTCGCTGAAGCCTTCGCACAATTTGAAGTCGCTCTGGTTCTGGGCACACTCAATGAACTGTTTGAGCTCATAAGAGCAAGCTTGCTGTGGCGCCATCTCCTGCTGGTACATGGACTGAGGCTGCTGCGGGTACATGGACTGAGGCTGCTGCTGGTACGAGGGCTGGCCCTGGTACGGCTCCTGGAGAACACAAGGAAGACTTGTATATGATCATTTCCATAGAAACAGCATAAAAATATAACCTAGTGCATACTGCATTATGCCACTATCAAAATGTTCAAGGACCGTTCACTACCTGAACTGGCAGAAATATCATGATTTTGCCAACAATTTTATGATGGAAATTTTTTGACAACTTGGTTTAGAAAAACACAAGAACAGCTTTTATTAAAAGCTTTTTCCGCTAGGCTGGAGATGTAAATTCTGTACAACGTTACAGATGCCGCGTATGACCTATTGTAATCTTTGTGCTCCTCGCCATTCTTATGTACTTCGCAGAGGTGGACATTCCAGGTTCAGAAAGCCAAAGTTCTCCCCAGTTTTAACTTGTCAACCATCTGAATTTGGCAATTTAAACAACCCAGGGGTACATCCAATTAATGAAATTATCTGACTCAGTGCAGAAGTGGACAACAAACAAACAAACCCACCCAACATTTACTTTCTCAACATGGAGAATTTTCCACCTCTTTTAGTTTACGAAAACGGTGGTATATTTTAAAGTTATCCATTATTATTTGACCATTGACAGTCAAGCAGAGTGATTTTTTAATTCATCCAGTATTGAGCTTCAGAAAAAAAAAGTTTCGATTGTGATGCAATCACTCAGGTTGCTGGCGATGGTCAAAAAATAAGGCTTATGATGCTTCCCTCTCCCTACGTAAAACATGCTATACAAATCTAATAACAGCTTAGTGTGTCCTGAATCTGTTCTAATCCCATTACGTGGTACCTGATAAGTGACATCGGGCTTGGCAGCCTCGGATTGTCCCCCACCAAGTCCTCCGGTCATGGCGTGGCCGATGGTGTGTCCTACAGCAGAGCCGACTGCCACCCCAGCGGCGGTGGTGGCCATCTGGGCGAACATGCCAGGCTGCCTGGGCGCCGCCGCCGGAGCCGCCATGGCACTCGGGGGAGCTTGGGTTGGAACCGGGGCATATGAGGGACGAGGTGCTGCCCTGGCCATAGGGGGTGGTGGGGCCCGGCTGAAAAACATTCAAATAGTACATTTCATAAGCCGCTTTCCAAACAGAAACTTTCATGAACCATTTTTGTTTTGTATTTTATTGTAACTTGTGCCAAGTGAACCACATTTATAATGGATTTTATATTGCTTATAGCAAAATGCTTTTTTGCATAAATGTAAATATATAAACAAATATATTAAAAAAAAAATGAACCTGGATGTTATTGTTTTTTCAAAAAGTATTTAGAATTCTACTAACAAAAAGATATGAAACTGATAAGATTGTATTGTATATATAATATTGTACGCTGCGCTGTTCCATTTGTGTATTGTTATGTGTTCTGCTTCTAATAATAATAATAAACTTTATTAAACATTTTCCAAGTAGCTTATGACGCAGTGATGCTTGGCGCCCCATCTTTAGATTCCTCAATGGCAACGGTTCAGAGCTGTAACCCAGTTTAGGTTGGATAGAGCAAACTGACCTTGGGATTTAAGATATTTAGGCATCTAGCTGTACAGTAGATGAACACTTGATATTAAAATTTGAATGAGAACGACAAAAACTTGATATTAAAATTTGAATGAGAACGACAAACACTTGATATTAAAATTTGAATGAGAACGACAAACACCTTCACTCAGTCACCTACCTTGTGGCGTCACATGTTTTGTCAGACTGAATTAAAATATTTAAATTTTAAAAATTTATAATAAAATAATATTTTATAGAAACAATTTATTTTATAGTAGCAATACTTATATACTTATAAATACTTATTTTAAAAATTCTATCGGTTTCTATCAGCGTGGTCTTCATTTTAAAGATCATTGATTCGGACACAGAAAATGAGCGTCATTGATATAACAAGAGTAAAACAGAGCAACGCCCAGAGCAGCAGCAGCAGCTCCAAAGAATTAAGTTAAAATAACAGTTCGAAGCAATAAACACCGCGTTAGCCGCTGCTTGTTTAGCTAACAGGGCCGGCTTCGGCAGGGTCCACTTCCGTTAAAAAGAAAGGCTCGTCGCCGTGCTACCTGGCCGGGGGGGACATCCTGGATGTCCGGCTTCTGCTTCCTCTCGGCATCGCTGCGGAAACACCGATTAACACCGATATGTAAGAGAAGTAGCGGCCGACAAACTCTCCGTGGAAGTGCGACAGACAGTCGTGCTTGACCTTCCGCTAATCCGGAACTTTCTGTGTGTTACATCATTTATTGTCCGCGGAACTTCCGGTACAGTACAGGAGAGGCGGTACCATACAGAGACGCCCGCATTGGCCTTCGGATCATGCGTCAACGTCGCCGCCATATTGGAGCGGGCAAGACTGGCGTGTAAACAAATACAAGTAAACGGAGAAGTAACGTTTAGTTGTATTTATTGTACGTTTACATTTCTAAACCGATTTCAACGAGTCGTTTTTATATTCAATGGTTTATGATCTACGTGGAGTAGAAAAAACATTTTTTTCGAAACTTTTTTTCTACTCCACGTAGATCATAAACCGTTTTTTATATTTATAAAAAAACGACTCTTTGAAATCGGTTGAGAAATGTAAACGTTACAGTGCTTTTTATCCAGAAAAACCGCAGCTCCCCCGTGTACTTGTACTTGTTTACGGGCCAGTCTTGCCCGCTCAAATATGGCGGCGACGTTGACGCACGATCCGAAGGACAAGGCGGCGTCTATGGGTCGTACCATGTGCGCAGGACAAGGCAAGGATAGCTCGTGTAACTAAGCTTCAAATTGAATGAATGAATAAATTAATTTTCACAGTATACCAACCTGACAGAAAACATGGAGGTTAAAATTCGTAGTTATTAATTTCTTGATCGCCAGTAAAAATCAAGGCGTTGCCTAGGACACAGGACTCTGCTGACGTGACGTCACAACGCTCCTGCGTTACGTCAAGAGCCACGTTCTGAATATCTTTAGGTATTATGCAAGAATATATACGAAGCAAGCTTATGTCCCGATTATTATGTGCACCGTGGAAAACTTTACCGTAGCAGCTTATAGATCCCAGAAATCCACCGCCACGTTTCCCACAATAAAATTGACTTAAGAGACTTAAAGGTGCAGTGTTTAGAATTTAGTGGCATCTAGCGGAACAGACTTGGCAGAAATGGAATATAATATTCATAAGTATGTATTAATTAGTTAAATAGTTCACATGAAATTAAGAATTGTTGTGTTTGTTGCCTTAGAATGAGGCATTTATATCTACATGGGGAGCGGGTCCTCTTCCACGGAGGCCGCCGTTTTTCTACAGTAGCCCAGAACGGACAAACCAAACACTGGCTCGAGACAGGGACTTTCATGTTTTTTCGCAGCCACCGTAGCTTCTCCTACACAGGAGAATTCAATTGGTTGCAATATGCAACCTCGCCGCTAGATGCCGCTAAATTCTACACACTGCACATTTAATTTGTCCCTTTCATGGGTCAGTCTCTTTACGGTTAAATCAGGTGTAGTGAAGGCAGAATAGGACTACAGACCATTTCCAAGCAACGTCATACATACAGTAACCACATTCACACCCTTTCACTCCTAAGAAAGCTAGAACAAGTAAGTCATCACTTAGAAGTAACATAAATTACAATTAGAAGAACAATAATTAAAGTAAATAACAAAGTTCATTCATTTATGAGAATTAAACTGATCCAAAGCAAGCTTGAACTAGGCTGGTGTGATGGTCAAAGGTCAGCAAGTTCTGAGGTTTGCGAATGACAATAGAAGAAATCAATAAATGAAATGTTTGTGTGCAAATCTTTATTGAGGCCAGAATAAAGTCATCTTTAGATGTACATAGTAAATTAATATTTACTTAAAAAATAAAAAACACTATCAGAAATATTATAATTTTCTGTTTCCAACTAAAAGGTTAAATATGTCTGGCTGCATAATTAATAGAGGCGACTGAAGCAAACTCAGAATTGCGTAAACAAATCATGAAAACAATTTCCATGGCATTACATGCCGCATTACATGGCCTTCGTTAGTCTTCAAACTGGCTTGGTCAGTGATCTATTAAAGCTACAGAGGAAGTCTCATTACTCCCTCTTCCCTTTCTTCTTTTTTTCAGAGAATTTGCGTCGTTGCTGGTGGTGCGCCCCCCCTCGGCCTGGTCCTTTTCCTTTTTCTCTTCGACCTTCCCAGTACGGCATAGGAGGCTCAATCTCCCCAGGGCGTCCTCCTCTGTCTGGGACACTGCCCATCAGTACCTGGTGAAGTAAGACACAAGTAAGAAGACCGAAAAGAGGAATGACAAACCACATAGACCCACCAGTCAGACACCAAGACCCAAAAGAAGAGCATGGAGAGCATGCAGACACCTGTTCAACAAAAATATACAAATTCTTCCCCTGTAAAATATATATTCTGAAATGTTCCATCTACTCTTCCCTGACACTGCCGTGATGCTTAGGTCAATTGTTTTAAGTTTCATCACAAGGAAGGTTTTTGCAAAATCACCATAGCAAAAAAGACTCATGTATGTGGTTCTAAGAGATCACCAATATGTGCCACATATTGTGGCACTTATTGCACCAATAACAGTCTTTGTGTATACCTTGTAGACTGCAGTGCTCGGTCCAGCCCTGACGGGCCGGATGCAGGACTGATCCTTCCTTGCAGCGAGTAGAAGAGGCAGGGACACTTTTGAGGAGAGAGTGAGGGATGACAGTGGAGCCACTGTGTCAAGTGCTTTATTGTAAACCTGTTGAAGAATAACAACCCATGATGACCCAAAACGGTTCAATGTGAAATTGTAGCAATAGATTTATCTATTTGAAAGTATGTTTTTTTCCTGAATAGAAAAATCAAAACACCTCGTGGTTTAGAGAAGCATTACATTATTATGAAACGGGGCAAGACTAGTTTTCACCAAATTGATTAATGTAGGGGAAGACATCCATCAGCAACAGTGGAAATTTAAACACCTCTAAATGACAAGTCACCTTCATACCAAGTCACGTACATACCTCTTCTTTATCTCCCCACGCAAAAGACTTCAGAGTGACCTCAAAGCGTTTAATTATCATTTGTCGTCGACACTGATAGTCTTCTAACAGAATGTTATTTATCTTTTCAACTTCACTCTAAGAGACATAAAGGAGAGAATCGTCAGGGTGACAAGTTGAAAACATTGAATGACCAACTAATATAGAGAGAGATACTCTCTGCTAACGTACCCATTGCTTTGAGTTGAGGCTGGTGTTAAGAAGTGGCTCAATCATGTCACTGCATGGCAAAGTGGCAAGCCTTGTCTCCACCTGCATCAAATCATTATAAAGTCTTGAGTCATCATATCTTTTAGACTTTAAACCATACTTTTGCATGGCGCAACTCATCCGTCTCACCTCATTTAACAAATCCGAAAATTGAGACAAGGGCTCCATGTCGAGGGCTTGAAGCAGCAATGTGAATTCCGCCAACGTCTCTTCTCTTCTTGAGCTTCCGTCGGAAACCTTGCAGTCCTCCATCGGCTGACAGAGCTCGTCGTCGCAGGGCTCCACCCTTTGGTCTTGTTCAGTCTCAGTTTCACCTCCGTTGGTCTTGTCATCGGGATGCAATTCCCGGTACTGCAGTATGCGGGCTGCTTGTAATTCTGACACAAGGAACTCTGAAACAAAGAAAGGCTTTAGAGAAATACGGTTTATATGTAGGGTGTAGGGTTTAAATCAAGTACATCGAGGAAATTAAACCATTAAAAAGGATAGTTCGCATTTTTTTCAAGTGGGGTTGTAAGTGGTACGTGTCCATAGTCAGTGTATTACCTGCAGTAGATTGTGGTCTGCACGCTCCCTGTTTGGAGTTCTATGGTTGAGAAAATGTAGTGCCAAATGAAAGGACTGTCTGACGCCAAGATAAAGCGGTGAAAATATTCAAAATATAGCGTACACTTAAACTGATATTTATTTTTTTAGGCAGACCTTTTTTTGAGGTAGCTAAAATACATTTTGCTGCTGGCCCTATCTGCAGCAATACACTCCGCACCGGCAGTCTGTCTGCTTCTCCAAATTGGGAGTGCGCAGACCACAATCTACTGCAGGTAATACACTGACTATGGATGAGTACCTCATACCACCCCACTACAAAAAATGCAAACTATCCCTTGAACATAGTCCAACATATCCTAACAGAGTCCCCCACAAGAGCATGAACCCGACTCATATTGTTTCTCACCAGTGACCTTGTTGAGGAGGGTAGAGTCCAGGGTGTCGGAGGTCAGCATCGTGAGGGGACAGTGCATAGTTGCCAATAACCTTCTCAATTCTCCCACCAACACAATGCCACTTTCCCTGTCTGACACGAGGAAAACACACACTTTTCTCTCCAGCGAACATCCAGCAAAATTGTGTCAGGCGCTGAAAGGAAACTATGAACACAGATGTCATGTCACGACTCACCTTGCAACTCCGGACAGGTCGCCCATAGCTCCGCCACCAACCACGTCAGCAGCGGACAGGGGAGCTCATCACATTTACAATGTCTGACACAGGCACTATTTGGGTACCTGGAGAGGAAATGAGATCAGCAGTCTGGCAATATCAATGCCGTTTCTTGGAGAAATTCCTCAAAGTGTCTGCCAATTAACGTCGTCACTGACAACAACATTCATGGAAACATAGACGACTTAAAGTGGAAATCCGTGAGATCGTCTGTGTTGGGTGGATTACCCTACAAGTCTCAGAAGGGCATTCAAAACGGCAATGTTTAGTTTTTTTAAACATTCGGGTTTACCTTCGTCTGTTTCTTGGTCACTCGGTGTGGTGGAGATATATTTTCATCCGAGGGTGGTGTTTGCTTTTTTTATGAATATTCATCAATATTGACTGTTTACATCAGGTGTTGCCCCGGGAGATTCCAGCAGCAGAGGGGGTAAAGGGGGACAGACGACCTAATGAAACGCTCCGTCAGCAACATTAAAATTAGGGATTTCTCTGGGTTTGAAAGTTGTCGGAAACATTTGGGATCATGTAAAGTACACAACTCAACAAAATATATAACATAGGTCTAGTGGTTTTTAGACATTTTAATGTGGAAAAGTTACATATTGTACCTTTAAAGGAGTAATTTAAGACAATAGTCTCACGGATTACCACTTTAACGTTGCCGATTCTACACAAGACGTAGAGCATTACCCACCCGAGGGTCGTTACCGCGGAAACGGTTCCTCTCGCCCTCTGCATTGTGTTGGTGTGGATCTGTCAAACACGCGTCCACTTCCGCGACTTGTTTACAAAATCGGCTTTTTCTTCTTTGTCTATTTAAATGGCGGTCGGCAAACGCACTGTTTGGCGCATTACCGCCACCTATCGGACTGGACTAGATTGGCCTGGACTCGATTTTTGAAATCCAAAAATTATCAAATATAGTAAAATAATAATAATTATAGAAATAAATAAACAACTGATTACAATATAGATTTGTTTACAAAATTTAAACACTCCCGCCGCCTACTGGAATCTTATGTGTCATATAAAATTCAGATTGTTGTTTTTTTTCATTGCCCTTGTGGACATCACATCAAGATAAAAAAAATAAAAAAATAAATCAAATGAAATAAAAAGTTCAAAATTAAACACACAGACAGTAGTTAAGTAGTTAAGTAGTAAAGAACGAAAATAAACTGGTTAACAATCAATTCAGATTTTAACATTGCACCCCTTGCACAATACGCTGCATGCCATACTGTATATATTATTATTGCCTGTTAAACACTATGCTCAGTTGCATACTATACATACTATACATGCTATACATGCTATACATGCTATACATACTATACATACTATACATGCTATACATGCTATACATGCTATACATACTATACATACTATACATGCTATACATGCTATACATACTATACATACTATACATGCTATACATGCTATACATACTATACATACATACATACATACATACATAGTACATGCATACATACACACATTCATACATACATACATAGTACATGCATACATTGTATGATATATTATTATATTTTTGCCTATCTTTGCCTATATATTTAATATTTATTTATTTATTTATTTATTTATTTATTTATTTATTTGTTTGTTTGTTTGTTTGTTTGTTTGTTTGTTTGTTTATTTGTTTATTTGTTTGTTTGTTTATTTGTTTGTTTTTAACTTTTATTATTTTAGATTATTTTTCCTACTTTGTTTGGCACAGCCTTAGGAGTTTGACCTTTTTCATTTCACTGCACCAATAAATCTTTATTTATCTTTATAAAGTTAATTAATTAATTAATTGATTAATTGTTATGTGTTTTGTCCACTAGATGTCACTCTATTCACCCTTGTAATAGGGTTTGTTTCTACAGTCTATGGTGAGAAGGGGTAACTGCTCTAATAATAAAGGCAGGGAGGCATAGCAACCATGTTTGTGGCATGTTGAGAACTCCTCTCAGAGGTTCAGTGTAAATACCATTTTCACTTTCATCTTCTTAGTTCACTTAAAGGGTTACTCCACACTGATGCCAAAGCAAAACACATATTTTACAGATGCGTTTCCCTCATGCAGTATCATTTTGCTTTATTCTTCACCACACCAGGATAATGCATAAATAAGCTCCCTGAAGTACAGTTGAACACAGTTCATTTAAAATAAACCAATAACAGACTTGTTGTCATTCTTGTACGACCATAGAAATGCATACTGGTTGTAAACACACACAAACACGACACTTATTCTCTAACATGTGTACACGACACCATATGACTTCATTTCTATAGCAGGGCGACATGTGTGGTGAAGCATCCGTCTTTTGATCCGCCGTCTGTGAATTAAACAGGGAGAATGGGGACAATGGCGGGCCGTACAAAGCCTTGACATACAGTGGCTTGATGTTCGCCCGCTCTTTGCTGCCATATGCACCAATGTTGTGGTTCCCCTTGAAAACAATAGGCTTGCCATGCGTCAGGAAGCTCTGTCTTTTATTCCTCTCCCACCCCACCCCCCTCCCAAGAACCTTCAAGGTCTGACCTTCGACCTTTGACGAGTGCATTTGACAGCCCAGGGTAGAGATACATAGATGGATGGATGGATAGATAGATAAATAGATAGATAGATAGATAGAGACAGACAGACAGACCTGTAGATAGAGACAGACAGACAGACAGACCTGAAGACAAACAGATAGACAGATAGACAGATAGATAGATAGACAGATAGATAGATAGATAGATAGATAGATAGATAGATAGATAGATAGATAGATAGACAGACAGACAGATAGATAGATAGATAGATAGATAGATAGATAGATAGATAGATAGATAGATAGATAGATAGATAGATAGACAGACAGATAGATAGATAGATAGACCGACGGA
>OMKR01103716.1:0-10627 GCA_900302355.1 Cyttopsis rosea | reverse complement strand
AAAGGGATTGATTTAGTTTAGTTTTCTTTTTTTTGGGGGGGGGGGCATTTTACATTCAAGTTCATAACGGCACTAGACTTGCCATTTGGAGTGGCATTTGCAGTACCCAAATTGTCTGTCATACAGAAGAGAACCTGGGCTGTTGCATTGTGGCAAACCCATCGGACAAATGAATGTTATTCACACGATTTGACCAAACCCGGCAAACTGCTTCCATATATTTTCTTTTATGCATTATCATCTAAGATTGAATAGTGAAGTCTGTAATACAGTATAAAATTAACATTTATTAATCCTAACGTATTGATGTTGTGAGGAGAGAATGAGAAAGATGTGCATGTTTGCCTTAATTTTATTTCTTCCTCTTTTTTTTACATGAACATCTTTTGTTCCATGAGCCAACATGACTGTTTTACCCATGGAACACAAGTCAGCAATTGCAGCTTAGTTGTACTTTAACCAACACCCTGATCCTGATTTCCTGCATATAGCAGTGCGACTCCTGTCTCCCCGCTCCTGCTTTTATTTAGTTTGCAGACTGTCGGATAGTTTAACGCCTACAGCCATTTACTAGGGTGGTTATGGGCGAGACCGAACACCGTAAACGCCTCACACCATGGTCTGGGAGGCCTATGATTAAAACAGGAATTATGCTTGCACACAAGAGCCTTGCCAGCCACATCCAAAGTCCCTTGGCCTCTCCTCTCAGTGTTGTGCGAGGAGGGGAAATGTAAATGTGAGCACCTTTTTGGGGGGAAAACACAACAGAATAAAAAGGTACAAGGCAGATCAAGCCTTTTTCCAAGTTATTTATTTGTGTTTAATGTTTGATCTTGAAGGGGATTAACGAGCCCCTGAAGTGTATTAGACGTAGGCTACCGATGATGCAGTTACCACGTGGGGAGTTTTAAAAGGTGGATGTCATTTATGCAGCAAAAGGATGAGATTGTGCCTTCAAAATAAAATGTAATATTTTGTTTATAAAGGTTTTGTGTCACAATTGTATTTCCACTTTTCACGAATCACTGCCTGACCATACATCACTTTTCGTGTACAGCGAACGTCGTGTCTCCTATTCTCAACATATACATCTATAATTTGATGCCAATTTATCATTGGAGTGCAGTTTTAGACGCTTATGGTTTCTATTTGAGGAAAATTGTGAGTTAAGTTAGCAGAGGAGTCTTTACTACACTTACTTCTGTGACAGCGCGTCATTTAATATGAGACGTTGTAATACCTTAGTGTGCCACGGGGTGTCGTCGTTTTAATAAAGTCCGTTTACGTAGTATACTCCATAGACGCCGCATCGGCCTTTTGGATCGTACGTCAACGTCGCCGCCATATTTGAGCGGGCAAGATGGGGGGGAGCTGCGGGGAGCACTACAACGTTTACATTTCTCAACCGATTTCAATGAGTCGTTTTTATATTAAAGGGTTTATGAGCAACGTGGAGTAGATTAAAAAAATGGTTTTTTTTCAAAACTTTTTTCTACTCCACGTAGATCATAAACTCTTGCCCGCTCCAATATGGCGGCGACGTTGACGTATCGCAGCAACGGGCTGAAGCGGTCAGAAGTGTACGGAAGACGATTAGGGCCAAATAAGGGAAAATCTTGCCATGTGCGAATAAAATATTAACTCCATCTTCCATTGCTTCTGTTCGGGAAAAGCCTGCGGCTTTTTACGTGTTAATTTGGGGAAGCCTGTGAATGCAAAACGTATGTTAACATGACATACAAAGTCGTTTGCATCGAAGTTGGACGTGTTTTCATTTGTTCACCATTAACGGTGTACGTCGCCATGTTGCTGTGACGTCACACCTGTCATTTCGGTCAACTCGGGGACGAAATCCCGACCATTGGCCCTTCCGGTGTCGTGCCAAAAAGTGATCGTCCGCCAAAAACTGTCAGATAGAAGCCTCATGAATGAAGCCAAGTCATTTTGAGGCAGAAACAAGCTTTCAGCCACAAGGTAGGAGGTAGCTATCACTTTTTGGCAAAACTGCGTTTTATGGGTTGTATTGGCCCATTTCACAGAATGTAAAATAAAAATGCTTATATCCAAAAAATAAGCACATATCCAACAGCCAAGTTTAAGTTTAAAGGTGCAGTATGTAGAATTTACTGGCATCTAGTGGAACGGACTTGGCAGAAATGGAATATAATATTCATAAGTGTGTATTAATTAGTGTATAATCCCATGAAAATAAGAATCGTTGTGTTTTCGTTAGCTTAGAATGAGCCGTTTATATCTACATGGGGGCTGGAGCCCCTTCCACGGAAGCCGCCACGTTGCACCGCCATGTTTCTACAGTAGCCCAGAGCGGACAAACCAAAAACCGGCTCTAGTGAGCCACCGTAGCTTCTCACACACGCAATCTGCAACCTCACCGCCAGATGCCGCTAAATTCTACACACTGCACCTTTAAATAATAGCAAATCACGTATTTAAGTAATACAAAAAGTTAAATCACAATTTGTAAATGGTGGGACAAGTAGACGCACGAAGATCGTTCCAAAGTAGAGTTTTACGATTTCACAGTGGCGAAGAATAGATGAGGAAGGATGTCTTTTCCCCCTAATAATGTCCAATAAGAGTCTTGATAATGTGTGATGTACAATACATATTGTGGCAGCTCCTCGCCATCTTTTTTTTTTGCCTGGTGCTGTAGGTGTGGCCTCCGATGACAGTAGATGCACTTCCTCTTCTCATGGTGGTGAAAACACATTGGTCAACCTTCTCTCCTCTAGAGGAAGTTCTTTTGGAGAACAAAAGGGGTAGGACGCTTAAAAAGCAGCATTGCATCGGTAATGTACCCTAGGTGTGTGTTTACGTAGGTTTTGTGTTCAGGGGGTGTCCTGCGGCCAGGCAGCACTTCCTTTGAGCGTGTTGCAGAGTGGGAGCCCCGGGGCAGGTGATGTGTGGGTATTGGTAGATCTCTGGTGGTGAGAAGTGTAGAAATGGAAGCCGAGGACTCCCATGAAGCACCAGGTGAGCACCAAGACAATGTTTTATAGTTTATGGACTGTTGAAATCTATTATTCTTCATACTTTGCGGTGCCCGTCATCTACGTTTTTTTACTCAGACATAAAGAAGACGTTTGTTACTGAAATTGCTGTGCTGCGCTGCTTTTTTCACTAATATATTGTGCAAGGGTTTTCTAAGTAAGTGTGTGTGTGTGTGTGTGTGTGTGTGTGTGTGTGTGTGTGTGTGTGTGCAGGATCTCTGAGCTTCCTGGGCTCTCTCCATTTTGCACACATTCAGCCGATGCAGACAGAACATGGCTGTCTAGTGTCTAGTGTGGTAGATATTCGTTAATTAGGTTCAATTAGGTATTTTTCATTATATTTTTGGGGTATTGCTGTAAAGCTTAACATTAGTGCAGGTTTTTGCATACTTTGTCTTGCAATTGTTAATCTGAAAAGTTGTCATGAACTCAATTATTATGTGGGGAGGGATGGACTAATGGACTAAGATGAGGGAACAAAATTAAAGCTAAATTAAGCATAAATTAAGCTTTGCTGATATAGTCACATTTTCACTTCATGTCTGGAACTCACCTTGTGTTCAAGAAAAAAAGAAGAAAAAAAAAAAGTTCTTGACATTTTTCAAAACCCGGCACAAATAGCAAGCAGGATGTGGTTGACCCAAACAGAGCAAGAGAGAGAAAGAGAGATTCAGTTTTTCCCCCTTTAGTTTTACTTGATGTAAATCAGAAGCAGTTAGACCTTTTTAGCTCCGAATGCGGAGAGGGCTTGTTATTGACACATCCCAAAGTTTCTTCCGAAGTTCACGCCATTTATTATTTGGTATTTAATTCTCACCTCATAGAAATAAAACAATATATGCATTTTTTAAAAATTATTTTCTTCAGTGTATTTGACTTAATGTTAAGTCTTTACAATTAGAATTTATAATTTAACCATTTAATTGACGCCTGCATCTGAGTTTTAATTCATGCGTCACTAATATTACAGTCATTATAGTTACTATTTCTTTATTACTTCTGTATTTTGCAGAGTTCAGACGCTTCTGTTTATAAAGAAAAGGAGGTATGTTGTGTTCATATAAAGTTTTAAATGTTATCAAATGGTCTATTTCTCATCCCAGATGTACAGAGTACCTCGCGTAAACCCAACACCAAGCGCTACAGCGAGATACTCCGGGATTTTGACAACCTTGACCTGTCCCTCATCTCGTCGTAAGTATTGTTTTTACATATATATATATATATAATATTGAAATGCAATTTTAGACATTCCACAGGTTGTATGGATGCAGGACATGTATTCTCAACTCAAAACCTCTGTTTGTAGGAGTATGGAGGAGCTGCTACCAGAACTGGACCTGCAGTCACCCGTGGAATCCATTTCCACAGAAAGAGCAGAACTTACAGAGCTGGATAGTGTGTCTGTAAGGGATCACCCAGATATATTAACAGGACATAAGAATTGCTGATATTGCTGCAAGACCAGAGATTACATTTTAGAAATTGTGTAACACTCATTTGTTTATGTGCCATTTGAATACATTACAGCATGTATTTTCCCCAGCAGTGTGAAGATAACTGTCCCCCAGAGGTATGCTCGGAGGCCACAGAAGTGGATTCTAATACATCAGGTATAGCTTTGAGTAATTTTAGTGTGCGTGTGTGCGCATGCTTGTGTGTGTGTGTGTGTGTGTGTATGTGTGTGTGTGTGTGTGTGTGTGTGTGTGTGTGTGTGTGTATGGAGAGAGAGAGAGTGAATGAATGTATGAATGTGTGTTTAAAACAATTTTTGAATGGGAATTCTGATGACACAACACAACTATACTTACCAGTTTTTGGACTGGATAAAACGAATTAATGCAATTAAAGGTGCAGTGTGTAGAATTAGTGGCATTTTGCGGAATGGATTTAGCTGAAATGGAATGGAATATGGAATATAATATTCATAAGTATGTATTAATTAGTGTATAATCCCATGAAAATTAGAATCGTTGTGTTTTCGTTACCTTAGCCATTTATATCTCCATGGGGGCTGGAGCCCCTTCCATGGACGCCGCCATGTTGCACCGTCATGTTGCTACAGTAGCCCAGAACGGACAAACCAAACACTGGCTCTAGAGGGACTTCCGCCTTTTTCCTCCACGGACGCCGCCATTTTGCCACGGACACGCAGGGGAATTCAGTTGGTTGCAACCTCACTGCTAGTGGCCGCTAAATTCTACACACTGCACCTTTAAGATACAATTAGATACAACTTTATTAATCCCTGATCTGGAATTCAATTTCAAACCATTCACTAATTAGGGCCCTCATTATAACGTCTAAGGCTAATAGTTCTATTTCTCCATCGATACAACCAGATCGCAACCAATTGCTTCCTTTATACAGTATCATGGAGGGAACTTCTGCAGTCAATTTGTTACAGCAAACACCCTCCTCAACATTTTTGTCATTTTCACATAATTCCTGGCACAGACTGATTGGCCTGAGATTAGGACAGAGGAGGGTTAGGAGTGGATTAGAGCAGAAGGCAACTGCTCTTCAGTTATTACTCAAATGGGAACCAGAGAAATTAGAGCAAGGCGGATAAAGACGACATGTCCCACTTAGTGTAGTATTACCCAGTTTAAGAGACTACAGGGGAGATCAAGAGATTTAAATATGAAGTAGGTAAAAAGAAAAAAGAAAAAGAAAAAGAACAGGCCATGACATTATTAGGATGTTTTCACTGTATGAACTGAACTGATGACTCCTTTCTTTCACTGTACCACTGTAAGAAAGGAGTCGGTGTACCGCACCCACGCCGACCCTAGTTTTATATTCTTAACGGTAATCTGTAGACATATGGGATTACAGAGACAGATCGTGTTTAAGTATACTCTGGGGTGCAGGACCTTTTTTGGGCAGCTACAGCTTGGCGACGCAGAAATAGCATCAAAGGAGCTGCAGAAGAGTCTTGTTTTCTAAAGATCTGCTGTCAGATCAGACTGTGCTCTCTTTAACCTCCCAGCTGTATGGAAACTGATCTGCCGGTTACAAGAGCAACGTTCAGTAGGATTAACGTCGCTACTGGACTGACAGTCGTGGAGAGGAATTGCTTACTGTGTGTCATTATAAATATGTGTCCCAATAGAAATTTATGAATAAAAACAAATAATCAGGTGACGGGAGTGTGGATACATTTCATGAATCGATGTGAAATTGGAAGAATCAAACATCATTGTATACTGGTGTACTTCTGTTGCTTAGATATTTTGCTTGATAAGGCTGTTAACTGAAGGATTTATCGAAGGCTACTTTTAACATATACTGCATTAAGTCTTCACTAGGAAGGAAAATTGGTCGTGCAAGCTTTCCAGTTTGGCTGTTTGATTGGCGAGCCAACAGTTCCCTTATTCCCCGGCCAGGCCGGCATTTTGTCACACACCATGTGGTAAACCCAGACTCAACTCAGCTCTAAAGTCTGTTGCTCCACAATCTGGACCTGCGCTGGATAATCCCCAATCCCAACACAGTCGACTCCAGGCACAAGACATTAGAGAAGCTACTGCGCTGAGGGCTGCACTGAAACAAGAACGACTGTGAGTCAAACTGAGAGAGGTCAAAATTCAGCAAAATGGGGCCATGAATGGATGTGTTTTTGGAACTGGAATTACTTTTAGTGGTTGTGAATTTTTTTCCCTGAAAACAAATCTGCCTTTTTTAGCCAATTCCGTATTGACTACTGTGACAGAGAACAGGCAATGAAGGAAATCTGTACGAAAATGAGGAACTTGAAAGAGAAGTTGGATCCTTTTTGCTTTGCACAATCAACATTTTTGTCCTTGGTGATTGGAACTGGGCACTGGACCTTTTTGAAGAAGTGAAACTTCCATTTCATTGCTGCCAACGGGCTGTAGGAAATATAAAGACGCATTCAAATAACTGCTGGCCACATATTAAAAAATGTGTGTAACAAGAGGACAGCTGAAAGAAAGAGGAAAAGAGAGAGTTACTGGGGAAGAGGCAGAGATCAGCACAGGATCGTCATTCGCCCTCTGCTGTCGTGAGTCAATGAGGAGGAAGCCGAGCCGAGCTGTGGCACACCACCACCGCCGGGCTTTCTAGAGCCAAAATCCACCTGCTACATGCAGATGGGGAACATGGCACAGAGAGACTGACCACTTTTGGTGAGACCACTTCTGCTCAGACCAGGTCCACATCGAGAGAGGAAGAAAGAACAGGAGGGAAGTGATTAAGTCGAAGTCAGAAGTCCTCATCACGATGGTGACATCCCTGCGGAAAGAGTTTCTCTCGGTTAAAACTGAGGGTTTTTTGTTTGTTGACTCATGCAGTTTCCACATGCCGCGCCACGACAGTGTGTTGGTCGGGATGGATACAGGAACCAGATAGGTGCAGCTCGGTGAGCCACAGCGGACAGCAGCGTGACTCTCTGAACTCTGAAGACCAAACATGACTTGTCATATGCGGTCTTTATTGCCGATATTGGGTTTGTGTTTTCCTGTTTATCCAAAACACTGACGTCCGAATCGAGATCAGTCTCGATCTGAGTTTTGGGTAGTGTGTTGGGGAGAGCCCTCAGCTCCTCCAGAGCCCTCGGTGATGCTGATGTACTCCATCTCAGCCCAGGATGCGGACCTGGCCCTCTGTCGCTGCGAGGATGGGGTGGAGATGGCCCTGCAGTATGCCAAGATGTGGTGTCGATACGCCAAAGACCTCTTGGCCTGGATGGAGAAGAGGATCGGTCTGGGTGAGTGTGCAGATACCGCTGAGTGATTCTGAGTTCTTAACATTATCTCTAGGATACAGAAGTATATGCACAAATTATTCCAAATATTATAATTATGTGAATGATTTTAGTTACTTCATTGTCTTTTAAAGTGACCATTTCCTCTAAATTCTGAGCTGAAAGTTGGTTTGCTCTGGTCAGTTGGTGGGTATCTTATCTTTATGATGTGTGTTGGTCCCACATTCCAAACAATAACATACATACTGTAACATAGCATAACGCAAATATATTAAATGGATGTCTCTCTCTCAGTACCAGCTAAAATATGGGATTTTTTTTAAACAAAATAATTTTATGGATTACCACTTTAATGATGTTGGGTTTCCTTGATACTTGATTTTATTTGATTGCCATGACTGGTTAATTGAACAGCATAAAACATATGTACAATTTAAAATATTGTTACACCCACATTCCTGGAAAAAGACCCATGAAAACTATCTGTAGCATATCATCACACATCACACGCAGCAGGAACCAACACATCCTCATCCTCATCCTCTCAGATCCAATAACACGGGAGCCGCTTGGCTATAACCTGCCTAAACACGATCAATCTCTGTAGTAGTGTTCTGGCATTGACCCTGAGTGTTGCATTCACTCCTTCACAGCCCGCAGAGAGAGGGATTAGGGGGCAGATTAGCAGGCCAAGGCAGGGTAATGGAGTTGACAGGGGTCCCGTGGAGGGCATAGATTACCCAGCCTGCACAGGTGCCACAAGTACTGTTTCATGCCTGATGGGATCACAGTGTGTGTGCGTGTGTATGTGTGTGTGTGTGTGTGTGTGTGTGTGTGTTTGTGTGTGTGTGTGTGTGTGTAGATTGTTGCCAGTGATCAGATTGAAGGGTTTTAAAGGTTGATCAGATGTTGATGTAGATTGTAAATTGCTTGGACAAAAGTGTCTGCCAAACAACATAATATAATTGGGAAATATAGTAGATAACCCTTTTCATATCAAGAATCTATTTTATACACTTTTCTTGAGGCCACAAACCCTATTTGATAAGATTTGGTCTCTGGAACCTCAATCTGAGAAGGTGTTTATTGTTAGATGTGATTTAGTCCAAACTTCCATACCTGTCTATATTACTTAGGGAGATAACAGTGAAACTATGATCAAAATGGTCATTATTGTTCATTCTCTAAAGTTTTGGAGAATTAATTAAATGAAATCCTGTCGAAATCTAGTAGCTCTAACTTAACGATTAATCATTTTCCTGGGGACCCTGTAAACTGAGCCATAACTTTGGGTTCACAGAGCAAGAATTTGCAAAGAGCATAATAAAGGCAGCAGAAGGAGCCCGGACCTGCGTGGCGCAGCAGGAAATGATGCCCCTCCAGTACATCTACACCATGGCCCTGGAACAAGACGTGAAGAACAGCGTGGCCTCCCGGCAGACCTCAGACTTACTACAACAGCGCTGTTACCAAGTACTTCAACAAGCACACACACAAAGAAATTCTCTTTTATTTGATGTATGTAGGCATGTGATATAACCCAGTGATTCTCCTGAAGGCCTTGGCTGCCAAGAGAAATGAGATTGAGAAGTGGCGTAGAGAATTTAAGGAGCAGTGGGCCAGAGAACAGAGGAAGATGGTGAGTGTTTTAGTAAAACTTCAGACGTGATGGAGTTAAGCCTTGATTGTATTCATCTTCATCTATCTTAATTTGTATAATTTAAAATAATCCAAACTGACTGAACAATGAAAAAAGCATTAAAACTGCACATGTACAAATTATGCATGTGCAAACTGTACATGCATAATACAAATACATTGAACGGTCTATTCTTCTATTCTATTCTAAAATGTGCCAGCTAAAAATATATATAAAATATGAGATTTTTCAACCAAATAATAACTACATAATCTTACGGATTTTCCACTTAAATTGGAGATTTCTACTGTACCTTTTAAATGTAACATTCAATTAATGTTTCCCAATACTTGATAACTTTAGCAATGTTAATATGCACGTGCTCTACCATGCAGTTCTTGGGCTAAAGCACTGTTAAATTAAAGGAGAAACGGTGGCCTTTCTTCCTATGCGCTCCCGTTATGTAACACAATTGTTAATGTTTTTTCAGAACGATGCGATTACGGCTCTGAAGAAGGCTCGACAGCAGTACATCCAGCGCTGTGAGGAGCTGGAGAAGGCCAAGGCCGTCACCGCCAAGGCAGTGGACGACATTGCAGGCTACAAAACGCTGGACAAGAGGAGAAAGTCCAGGGACGAGGCCCAGTCCAAGGTGAAGGCTTCTTAAAATGCCGTTCCTCATTTGGTCCCCCGAAATGCGCTTCTCATGAAAAAGAGTTTAATCTTTCGGAATTTCCCCCAAACAATGATTATAGGTGAAGTCTGGTAATAGTTTAATTCAGGTGATGGTGGATAGTGTTAGTTTTATGACTGAGGCTGGTGAACCCAAGCGCAAAACACAGAGACAGTAGGAATAGTGATAAATAAGAACTGGGTTTTATTGAAGGGATCAAGGGGGTAGAGGATGGCAGGTCCGGCAGGCAGGGCAGGCGGGCGGGCAAACAGGCAGGCAGACGGGTAGACAGGCAGGAAACAAAGTAACGGGAATCAAACACTGGGAATAACTCAGACTACGAATAACACAGCGCGGCCGGGAGCGAGACTAACGTGGTAGTTCTAACAACGATCTGGCGATGAGTGGATGGAAAGCCGGGGGTTGATATGCTGCCAGGTGATTAATTGATGGGCCGTAGGTGAGTAGGCAGAGCGGGTGAGGTGAATGACGTCGTCAGGAGGAGAGAGCCGGAGAATGCAGCCACGCCCACCACACATACAGACAGCGGAGGGAGAGAGAGAGAGAGAGAGAGA
>OMKR01103715.1:0-10762 GCA_900302355.1 Cyttopsis rosea | reverse complement strand
GGCGCCGTCTCCCCTCTCGCTTTGTTCCCTCGGAAACTCTGTGTGGTCTTCTTTACTTGGCGCGGGTCATCTTCTTGCTTCCTCCGCTTCCGTACCATTGATTCATTAATGTTGAATTCTCTCGCAGCCGCTCTATTCCCACGTTCTACCGCGTGACCGATAACCTTGAGTTTGAAGTCCGCGTCGTAAGCGTGTCTCTCGACAGGTGCCATTTTGGGGTCCTTATACACACACTGTAATATTATGGTGAAGCACAGTATGTATTACTCCGCGACGCTCCTGACTACGGTAGCCGTAATGCTGCAAGCGGTGCGGATTTGTAGTTTACCAAAGTCGTACTAAAACATTTTGACAGAGCGCCGTGTACCACACAAAATCGCTTCGAGGTCAGTAAGCACACCCAGAATTAATCCATATATAAAGCGCTCCGGATTATAAGGCGCACTGTCGCACTGTCGAGAAAATTAAAGGCTTTTAAGTGCGCCTTATAGTCCGGAAAATACGGTAGTTAATTTATTTCCTTGTTGGCATCTTTTCTATTGTACCATACAAGGAAAAAATCACATTAGTTAATTTATTTCCTTGTTTCAAAGATGCGAGGAAACAAAATAAAAGGAGGTCTTTCACAGGGTGGCACGGTTAACCAGACTGGAGCAAGTTGAGAAAAAAAATCGAATCTTTTGCGACTTTTCACCCAGAGTTCATCTACCTCACAAAAGAGATTGTTCATCACCCTTTTAGAATGAAATTCCAATGAATGCTCCTCTTCTTGTGCCAGGAGCCAAACTCTACTGTCACTGTAGTCATTTGTTTTCATTAAAAAGTTGCGTAATGAAGTCTGGGATACGCTACGCATGTCTGACTAAAAGCCGTTACTCCTCATGACTGAGAATCTCCCCTCTGCTCTGGAAATGTAGAAAAATGAAGGAAAGTTCTGCTTTCGTTGTTATCAGCGTTGGTGAGCGGCAGCCATAAAATGTTGCACATTATGCAATTCAAATGTGCATTCATTCCGCCATTCAAAGGATACAAAAATGAGTACCAGGGGCACCGTGAGAAGTCTGATGCATTGGGGCTTTTCTCACGTGATGGGGTCAGGTTTGAAAAAGTTCAACTACGTCGTTGGACCACAATTTCATAATTTTGTTATTCACATTGTCGTTTCCAAAACGGTTAAACTTGTTATACAATTTGTAAGGTTGGCAGCTTTAATAGGTTTGAATCAAGGTTGTTTGCACACGGAGGAGGAACACTGGACACCCGCAAAGAAGACCCCTATACACCATCTTACTTGACTTCGAAAGGTTGAGTCTGTACTGGTATAGAGAGCCGTTTCACAAGTTCTGTGTAGAACAAACATTCTAAACCTACTCTGAGAGACTGGGCCCTAACCCTAACCTCTGACACGGTTGTTGTTTAGATCACAATAAAATTGTAAAGATTCTGTCAGCTGCACAACGTCATGTCGTGCAGATTACAACATACACGAAATATAATTCACCAAAACCAGTCCAATATTTCACGCCACCCGTTGAGTTTACTTTACGATTTTACAAAAATGCTAATCATGTTTTTCCAATTGTTCCCTTGTTGTTCACAAGGCCTGTTGTCAAGGAGGTGAATTAGAATACAGATTTATTTATTTTCCTTCCAGCCTTGGCCTATGACTCGCTTTATCAAGCTGCCACTTCCAATTTATTATTGAAACATTGTTAATTATTTTTGCTCCGACTGCCAGGTTTTTCTACTCTCGCTTGCTACCATAATAGACTCGCAACTATCATCCAGACATGCGGCACTTTTCATTTTAGGCTAGTAAAGTCATAAATGGCAGAATATGTCTGTGGCAAAAAAAGTTAGTTTTTTACGCTCCTTGTGACCCTAATTCAATCTTTGTGGTTTGGAATGGAAAAGGAATAGGATGTTAATGCTGTAATTTATGCAAGAATGGACGGCTGCAATTATGTTCTGGTCCATGTAGAGCTCATCCAAAAGCAAACCCTCGAATCAGATGAAAATATAGTATGTCAGAGCTCTCACTCATTAAATCACAACAGCGACCCCTACTGGTAAGAAGGTCTCCTGTAATCCAGGTCGCGTATCAAAGATGTCATTCGTGCTGTTTAAGGAGAAGATGGCTCCGCTCTGTTCTCTGCTCCGCTAGTATCATCAGCTTGAAGGGAGCTAATTTCCAAATGACATTCATGATGAGGAACAATATGGTCGCAAGAGAAACTTGAGTTAGATATGTACCTAATGGCATCATTAAAAGATTGTATTGGTTCAAGAAGTGGTCCTTCTGCCAGGCACTCTAAACCAGCTCCAGGGTTGTGTTGCTGACCCTGCACTCTGACTCCCCACCCACCCCCTGAAGGAGCTGAGAGAAAAGGGAAAATTTTCCGCACAGGGTCAATTTACAAATCTTTATTTCCAACCACTTTGTGTGTCTCCAGACGCAGTGAAAAGGAAGATCCTGGTTCTGGACTTGGACGAAACACTGATCCACTCTCACCACGACGGGGTCCTCAGACCCACGGTGAGACCTGGCACGCCGCCAGACTTCATCCTAAAGGTACGCTAACGCACGCAAAGAAAGCCAAACTGCACCGACAAATCAGCTTTGTACCAACGGAATGAGTCCTTCTCCTCCCTTCTTCCATGCAGGTCGTCATTGACAAGCACCCGGTCAGATTCTTTGTACACAAAAGGCCACACGTTGACTTCTTTTTAGAGGTGGTGAGTACTGTTTTGAATCTACAGCCGGGAATGTCACTTTCTGGGGAAAACAATTCGAGTCAAATGCGACTTAAAGGGGACATATCATGAAAAACTCACTTTTTCAGAGCTTGTGCACATTCATGTGGGTCTCTGGGGTGGGCCTACTAACACTCAAACTATGAAAAAAGACAAGCCGGTGAGTTTTTTTAAATATTTTATTAGAACTGCCCTCCATCTGAGTTACTCCACCCACGGCTGGAGCGCCAGCGAGTGGAGCCACTGTAGCCCGCGGTGTGTGTGGTCTGCGCTGCACCAGACACCGCGGGCAAAGTCGGAACAAACTTTTAAATTGGGCAGTGCAGAGAGAGTGTATGAGTGAAGATTCAGCAACTGCATTGCGTATTTCTCACATCAAAGTGTGTGTGTGTGTGTGTGTGTGTGTGTGCAGGTGAGCCAGTGGTATGAGCTGGTTGTATTTACAGCTAGTATGGAAATCTATGGCTCAGCAGTCGCAGACAAGTTGGACAACAACAGAAACGTCCTGAAGCGAAGATACTACAGACAGGTAACACTCAGCACTGCGCAGGTTCTGTCCATGAGATGGTGCCGTTTTTGATCTCTCTGTCAAACTGATGATGATCACAATGGGTTGAAGTAGGGCTGGGCGATATTGACTAAATTAAATATCGCAATATTCCGTGTTAGAAAAATGTTGACGATTTTTTTGGGGGTGACTTATCGGTGCTTTCATTAGATATTTGCACACAAGAAATATATGAGAAACAATCATTAGTAATGTGGATATTATGACCAGGCAGGTATAGGAGTTGATTAGCGCACACTATGCAGTTCAGAAAGTTTTTAAAGACGACATTTAGCTATATCACAATTAGAGCTGCAATAATTAGTCGATTAATTGATTCATTGCCAACTATGGGAAATAGCTATCATTTTTCAGCATTTGTGACAATTTATGGACAAAACAAGTAGTCGATTAATCGAGAAAATAATCGACAGATTAATCGAGAATGAAAATAATCATTAGTTGCGGCTCTAATCTCAATATTATGATAACCAATATCCCAGACGATATTCGTTTTCACATCGCCCAGTCTGGTTTGTTTTCATGGTTGACAGCACATCAATAGGCGATGTCACATGCTTAACTAATCTTCTAAACTCTGTATAAATTCAGTGGCTGAAGGGACATCTTGAAAGGATTTGTGTATTTATTCTACAGTACAGTCAGTGTACAGTACAGTCACATGGCGCATTTGAAGGTAAATCTCATTGGCTTCAATAAAGTCCTAATTTGGTCTTCAGGGGTCTTTCAAATTCAATATTCTGTTGTAAATCTAAAATATATCACTGATTACATTATTATTATTATTATTATTATTATTATTATCATTATTTTTACCCATTTAACCTCTGATTTGTTTTCATTTGGCAGCATTGTACATTGGAACTAGGTAGTTATATTAAAGACTTGTCCGTAGTGCACGACGACCTATCAAGTATCGTTATACTGGACAACTCGCCTGGAGCGTACCGCAGCCATCCAGGTAAAACACACAACAGGACAAAGTTGAACTACATTTGCACTCAGGTTGTGTTGGGCTGAACATTCTGGCCCTCTGCCATCTAATACCAACTACACATGTCAAAACTTTCTCCATGTTCAGTCTGACATTGCCTCCACTCTAACCCATTTTCGTGGGGGAGGGGGATTTGACTTTCCCAAACCAATCACGAGAGACTCACGTGTCCACCTGAATCTGACGTCATTTTAAGTCGACACTGATGCATAGCCGTGCCAACATACGTGTTTTGCCGGGTTTTAAGAGTGGAGCGAAGTAAAAACAAAAAAGTAAGTCATTTGTACTTTAAATGGATTTAGAACAGCCTCGATAGCAGCGTCTATCTTGTCAGCCGCCATCGTCGTCAAAGGTCTGGACCCAGGCAAAGAAGGCTCCAAGTTGACAAGCAGTATCTTTGCTGCTCCCAAGATGATCAGACCTCCCTCCCAGAACCATCTGCTTGAACGCTGCAGCTGTGCTTCAATGCAATCCAATGGGGCAAACGTCTTTAAGCCTTAAGAACAACACTAAATCTCCCTTTTCGAAAACGGGAAACTCACATTATAGTCACGCGTGAATAACTGTAATGTTAAATTAAAACAACTTTTTGCAATGCCCGCAGTGCATCCAAAGCGTAATGTTGGCTACATCAGGGTTCCAGTAGGAAGTTATCCAACTTCCTGTTTCTAGTCAGTTTCATGTCAACATAGATATAGCCAAAAGAAAGAATCAATGAAGTCCTGAAAAACCATAAAAGGCACGGTTTGCCACCATTTGTCGGTATAACATATTAAGACTGTCTGACTATATTCAGATTTTACCGTTTTTGAAAAGGAGATTTAAACGGTTTTATAAGGCTTAAACGTTTGCCCCATTGGACTGCATTGAAGCACAGTGAGAAGCTGCAGCAGAGCAGAATGTTTCTCAACAGTAAAACGTTCAGTGAGATTGTGCTATGTTATAAATTATGAGAACCAACATTTAATAAGGCCTGGGTTGAAAAATGGTGAACCAGACCGATTCGCAAATGCGTGTTAGTCTGGAGCCTCTCCGTTCATTTTTGATTTCCAAAGAGCGTTGTCAACGGGCGCAGACCAAAATGTCTCTGGACGCAATTGTATAGACCTACAACCAATTGGAGCAATGAAACGTGTGACGTAGCGCTGCATACCTGCTGACCATAAAATGGTCAGGTAGAAATGTGTTTGAATGGGAGGGTGGCCAGACCAATCTGCCAGAGCAAATGAATCATGAGCTTGTAGATTGATCTGGTTTCCAGGCTACCTGTCCATTAGGATACAATGAAAAGTGTTACATACAGAGAGACAACACAGCAATGGTCAAATCTGGTTTGTCATCTGTATTTTCACTGTATTGTCTCTGCTTTCTTTTTTGGCTCTAACTTAACTTGGGTTTAATGAATTATCCATGCTCACATTCACTCACACACAGGCACACTGTTGTAGTTGTTTATTTTATTTGCATACATTTTGCGTACACTTGTAAATGCTTAAAGTGAGATGCATTTTTAAACAAAGTCGAAGCCTATTTCCATACAGTTGATGGTGTGATCGATCTTGTGATGGGCCACAAATGGTGCTGCCCTGTTGCAAAACAAGCTTTTTACATATTGCCATATATATCACACACATATCAGTTTCTCTAAGCAGGCTATTGATTTATTTTTGTTTTTTTTCTTTTCTTCCAGACAATGCAATACCTATCAAGTCATGGTTCAGCGACCCTAGTGACACAGCACTTCTTAACTTGCTCCCTATGCTGGACGCACTAAGGTAAATCATATGGACTGTATGGGAGACTTGATTAATTGTGATCAATACCATCTTCATTTCTTATTTATGTAACCTGCTTTGTCTGTTTATATGATTGTGAATTGTGTGCTGTTGCGTTCCCACATCGCGTGCCGTCTCAAAACAATGGACATTATGCAGCGGTTGACCCATGTCTACTTGGTGTTCCTCTCTCAGATTCACTGCTGATGTCCGCTCCGTCCTCAGTAGAAACCTCCACCAGCACCGGCTTTGGTGATTGGCTGAATTTGGATGGGGTTGGGCTTGTCGAACGCCTCCCTCCCTCTCTGGCGGCTCCCATCCAGTCCCTCTCTCACCGCTGACCCCCCCCAGCCCTCCAGAAGCCTCTCAGATGGGCGCTGAGGAGCGGCCGTCTAAAGTGGGATGAACAGTTTGGGATCAAACGAGCCCAAGACTACTGGGAAGGGATGAGGAGCCAGCTGGTTTTTCTTGATTTGTATTTTTTTTTTTTTTCTTTCTCAAAACAGAAAGGAGCCTCTTTGCCTTATAGCTCCTGATACTGACTGAGTGCGTCCGGAGGTGCATTTTGTGTCTGTGAGTCAGGGTGTGCTTGCTGCGTCCGTTAGTCTTTTTAAACTTTTTTGACGATAATGGAGAAATGAAGTATCAGCAAAGGCAAACAAAGACAATTGTCTCATTTTTTGTTCATCTTCATCACTCTGGACATGGCACTTTGGTAGACGACGAACCATTGTACTCTAACCTCTCAAACCCTTCTCCGTCGATCCCATTGGCCAAAGGGGATTTGGTGGATCAGAAAGAATTCCGAGGTACTTCCGTGTTTTTCACGAGGACGGATAAATGTATGTGACGTGGTGACGTTTTGCTTGCTCTACCATCCACAGAAGTCTTTAAGGATAAATAATTGAGAAGACTGATATTTTTCCATTTCATTTTTCCCCCCCCCTCTTAATCACAGTCATCACTTTCTCCAAAGCTCCGTATTACGACTATGTGAAACAGACTGGAGTAAAAGATGTAAGGAAAAAATAAAAAGAATGGCTCCTAAAGAGACATGGACTGCTGTGCCGCCTTTTCAAAATATCATCTTTTCTCTCTTACTATAATATACTATATTATGACTTTTGGATATGTGACATTTCGCCCCATGGGCCCCCCCCTTTCCATTGGATGCCATCCTAGTTTCCAAAAACAATAGGACATGCACTTAATTTTCTCAATTTTTTGTTGCAGTTGTTTTTGTATCTGGTTCGGACTTTCCAACCGGCCCCTTTTTAAATTGACCTGCTCTCCATCCCGAATGGGTTCAACTGTCTCACCTGCCATCTTTAAATGCCTTTGGAACAATATCAGTCCTGTTAAAAGCTCAAAATGGCTTCTTATTGGCTCTGTCTCCAAGTCTGTGTTACTAATAAAACACTTGTCAGTATCGATCAACTCGATCCAGTTTATTTTTTTCTTATTATTTACTACTTGAAAATTCCATTGGGAGTTTGTGATGTATGGTTAATGCCATTTCAATTGTGACTAGCTCTGCTAGGATGAAAAATAATACATTTGTTAGGTATGAATTAAGGGTTTCAGGACTACTGATTTTTACTAGTTGCCAACTTTTTCATAATAGTAGTCGACTAGTCTCTTACCTATTATGTAAGAAAGACACAGAGAGGAGTTCTAGGTAACAATGAAATTTTTATTTTGTAAATTAGGATAATTTTTAATACTATATAGCTGAATTAAGATGTAAATGCATATTTTAATAAATTATTTTACTAATACAATAATTATTGTAAATTTGGTGACATTGACAAAAAATGTTGTCCACAACTAGTTGACTGCTGCCAACAGCACCGACTAGTGGTTATAGTAGTCGACTAGTTGACTAGTTGGTGAAACCCCTAGTATGAATTTATGCCGTTTCACCTCTTGCAATATATCGCCACCGTGTGGCGAGACGAGAAACTACACCCAACCTTTAGAATCACTGATGGTGATTTGAGTCTTATGTTATGCCCAGTATACACCAAAGAACTTTGGCGAGGGTTTTCGAGTCACAGACAAATTTTCGGGACCTTAAGAGAATCATAAGGAAACTTCTTTTTTTAAGGGTCAGTAAAAGCACGCTCCCGTCAATGGCAGTCGTATGATTTGAGATGGTCGAGCTCTTGAGATACTGTGAAAATATGAGGTTGGTTTGATATTATCCCAAGTCTTAAATCTCAGCTCCTACAGTGTGTGATAGAACCCCAAAATGTGGGATCCCTCTTATCACCATCCTAGCTAAATCCTATATTGTGTGCACTACTGGGATGAAAAAGAAAGTTTTGAAATGTATGATGCTGTCTTTTGGTCTTTCAAACATCATAAACCTAATTATTTTCAGGGATAAAAAGCAAAATTTAAGATTTTCATTCTCTCAGCGGAGATTAGCTCACACTGGATTGAATAATTACAATTCAGTATTGCAATAAGTTTCGTTTTGCAATACTTTATATACATTTTATTTTAAATGTTAAAGAAATACAAATTCTGAAATTGTGTGTGGATGTCTTGCTGAGAAGTACCGGGTCTTGATGAACATGAAGACACTCATAGATAATGCATAGAAAAACATTGAACTGAACTTTAGACCTCTGAAAAGAGAATAGACTAAAAAATGTGATGCATGCTTTTAAAATTGCTTGTTTGGGATAGTAAGGAATCACAATATTTGCTGAAAAACTTTATTTTTTATTTTTGATAGAATATGTTGAACATTTTAGCTGTGACTTTGCAGCCACCGCCTACTCCAGTTGCAGGATCTTGCCTAGCTCCTCCTCCTTGTTGGTATTTGACAGGCTCGGTGCATCCAAGGCCTGCTGCTGCTTTTCATCGTTTACATTTTGCTTTCTGTCCTGAGGATGTTGATCATTAAATCCGGAGATTTATTCCAGTTGATCATAAAAAAAAAAAATCCCAAATTATTTGTTCCACCGCTTGACAGTCCTTATGGTATGGCTCTGGCAGATTGGTCTGGCTACCCTCCCATTCAAACACATTTCCACCCGACCATTTTATGGTCGGGCCGATCACAGTCGCCATTTTCCGTCGCTCAGCGCTACGTCCCACGCGTCGTTGCTCTGATTGGTTGTAGCTCTATCCAATTGCGTCCAGACACGTTTTGGTCTGCGCCCCTTGGAAATTGAAAATGAACGGAGAGATTCCAGACCAATACTCATTTGCAAATTGTTCTGGCGATGCCAGGCTAGTATTTTCCTATAAGCCTCATACTTTCCACAAACCACCTAAACACAATACTGACCATACAATCCATTGGGATGTTTTGATTCCCTTTTTTCCACTTCCTGAAATCCCATTCCTGACAACCGACTTCCGAATCTAATAAGAAAAAATGTCTACTTCTTTCCCCCCGTTTCCCACAACTGCTGCCACTAAGTAACAATATCCAGTTGTTTGTTTTTAAAAATCAAGCTTCAACGTTCCGCAATCCCAAGCGATATGTTGATGTATGATGATGGTTTTTTTTTTAGTTTTCCTGGCCTCCTATGGCAGGTCGTTTTAACATTTATTCGCGAAGTTTGACTATCCAGGGAATTGAGGGGAATTAAAGATACCTTTAACTTTCATTCTGCCTCGTCAAAATGTCATTAGATATCCTCAATTAGAGTTGCGACTCGGCGAAGCGACGGTGCGGATATCTGCGGTGAATATCCGGCCGAGCGAATTAATGTTGAAACGGCTGCCACAGGCCTCCTCACCTGCTATCTGCGCCCACACTGGCGTTCAATGGAGGGGGCGTTCTGTCGCTTGCTGATGACGTATTTGCTCCACTCTGATTGGCTGCAACAGGGAGAAGACTTCAGAGCTGCTGTGGACTCGACCACTTTGCACTGTATTCATTTATCACACATTACTTGTTACTTTAATTCGAAAGAAATGCGTTACTTTACAATATTACTTTCTGTGTAGGGTAATAAGTTACTTATTACACTATTTTTAAGTTACTCACCAAAATGTTGCAAAAGTGTCTCAGCCAATGAGTAATTTCCCGAAGCGGCAACGTTGCTCCATCCATGTTTGTTTACACTCGCTCCCCACGTGCAGATACCGTAAAGCACCGGTGACGTAGAATATTGCCGTAAAGCAGTTCTGTCGCTGATGTGCGACATAGCTGAGGGAGGGGAGCTGGCGGGCGTATGTGCAGCGGTCCCACCACGCGTTTGTCATTGACGTACAGCAGAGACGCCCAACGAGACCAAACGAGAATAACAATCTGACAAAACACAATATCCATCCGATCAAGCGGCCCACCCCGAGTTGACACTTAATTTCGGACGGTAACGCGCGTTACTTGACGTGGTAACTGTAATGATATCACCCACATTGTGTCAGTAACTCTTATTCCGTTATATTACTGCGTTACTGTTACTTTTGTAACGCGTTACCCCCAACACTGTGTATTATATATTATTATATTTTAATTACACCTGGATCTACCTCCGGTCTAATGAGCATGCTGATTTCTGTGATAATGAAGTCGTTAGTTAGTTAGGTAGTTAGCTAGTTGTAATGACGGTTCAATGATTTATTGATGGAGAAACTTGTATGAAAAGTAGTTTAAAATGTAAAGCGCTGTCACGTGTGCGCGTGCACATGTGAATTTACGCTTTT
>OMKR01103712.1:0-11877 GCA_900302355.1 Cyttopsis rosea | reverse complement strand
GATGTCGGAAACCGCAGACAGTTCTATGTTGAAGCAGTGTTGTGGTTGTAGGGTGTGCAGGCGCTCACGGTTGGACGATGGGGGGGCGACGCGAGGGGTCCCCGGAGCACGTGAATGATCCCATTGGACGCCAAGATGTCAGAGTCGATGACGAATCGGTTGTTGATGTAGCGGGATGACTGTGAAGAAAAACAAACGTAGTCAACGTAACTAAAAAGTCAACAATTATTTTAGCTTACGGGCTTATGGGGCAAAAGATCACTGACATAACTACACAGGCGCGGACGCTTCAGAAATTGTCAACGCCGTCATTGCAGTACCACGCGTTGCCGCTGGGGGCGCTATATCAAGCAACAACAGGAAACTATCGGAGAGCCTCCCAAATCCTTCCATATACAGTATATATATCCATATATTTCCGCTCATCATGGCAGTTGAATTTGACGAGTCTCTATCTTTAATTTAAGTCCATTCCTTTCTTTTTCTCTGGTACAATAAGACACATGGCTGACAGTTGACATGTTTGTTTGTAATTCTTGTGGTTGTTCTTCTACAAACCAGATCAGATTTGTCCTCTGCTGCGCCCTGGTGGAATCAGGTGCAATGACCTCAACAGGAACGTAGGAGCACAAGCAGACCTTGAGTTTGCAGGGCGTAGGGGACTCAAGTAGGGGACTGTTTGGGTCGTGAGAATCAATTCCCAACCAATCTTTACATTCCGAGGGGTTAAGGGAAGAAAACAGAGATGTCTGACCAAGATTTTGGGGTTGAGAAAATCGGCTATTCCCAGGACGGTGAGGCTGCCCAGACGCGTCCGGATGAGACTTCCGTTCTTCAGCTCGCTGAGGGCCAGAGCCTGGCCTTCGGACAGGTGGTACTCGATGTCTCGCTGAGTCAGAGTCTAAATAAACACACAGATCAGACTTTAAGTGGAGAATTAGCTGATAATGAATGGGAGCTGCTGATGTTACCTGTTCTTATCAATCATTGCTGACGATGACTGTGACATACAGCCGGTTCCATTACTTAGTGTAAGGTGCACTTTGGGTAAATGTTGAAGTTAAATGACTAAATGCAATGTTAAGAATCAAAAGATGAGGAATTTTGTGCCTGACTTTATGTGTGTATGCAAGCAGAGGGCAGCGATACATCCATAGAAATAAATCTTCACAACAGAAATGGTATTCAAGTAAAATAAATACACAACTCAATGTTTTTTTGTTTGCCAGATATTCAAAGAACTGGATGGCTTAATTAAACTAAACAGGAATAGGCATTTTGTAGAGGTTCATCCATAAAAAAAAGACTATCTGAAAATGGCATTGTAATACACATGTCTTTTTGATGGATGAGATCATTAGATAATAAAGATTTCCATAATACAGAGAATGATGTTGATGAAACAGTAGTGTGTGTGTGTGTGTGTGTAACTCGCCTGGTTGTAGGGCAGGCCGGCGTTGTCTGGCACAAAGAGAGTGGACTGCACCGTCAGGTTACTGAGGCGACGCACAAACTCCCTCCCAGAACCAGAGCTCTGCGAGTAGTTCCGGATTTGCTGCAGGGAAGGAAAATTGTTTTCTTAAAAAAAAAATAATAATAATATTACACCAAGACTTTAGATAGTCCAGTGTCCTTTCATGGCACTGGACTATCTGGATTACTTTCATTACTCTTTCTTATTCATTTCTAAAATTTGGAAGATTTTATTTTGTGTATATATGTGTATGTATGTGTATCTGTATCTGTGTGTGTATATATATGTGTGTGTATTATATGTTATACATGTATAAATATACATATATATTTTTGATTATGGATATTTTCTGCTTTTATATATATATATATATATATATATATATATATTGTGTACTTTGTGGCTTATGTCTGCTCATTGTATATATATTGTTTCTGATTTGGATTATTTTATTTTATTTATTATTTATTTGTTTTATTTATTTCATATAATTATTTCTTCTATATATATTTACTACATATTTATTAAGCGATTATATATTTATTATAAGCTTAATATATAAGATCTTAATATAATAATCATTGAATAATTACTTTACTTTATTACTGAATTAGTACGTTAAATGCTTTTACTTTTACTAAGACTTTTACTTTCATCAGAGTAGTCTTCTTAGTATTGATACGTCTACTTAAGAATAGAATATTAGTCATTTTTCCCACCACTTTCCAGAAGCACATAGACTAACAGAAAGTTTGCTAACAAATGTGCCTTGATGGAAAAAAACAAATAAGTGTTGCCACTGTGGGACAATCACATGACAAATGAATAATCCACGTCATTCAGGTCAAAGTCCATGCAGCAGATGTCTGATTTGGATACATCGTGGCGGAAAAAAACGCCGCGACCGCTTTCGTGCGACAGCCTCAAAGCCAGAAATGTCGGAAAGTGCCGTATTTTCACCAATAAAAGGTTTGTAAATGGGCCAACGGCGGCACATTGTCTCCACATGCAGCCGCTGTACGAAGCACTTACGGTGAGGAAGTTGGAGAAGGACGGCCTGGAAGTGAGAACCTGCATGAGGTTCCCCGTGCAGGTGTAGCCGTCGCCGATGTAACCGAACTTGCATTCACACTGAACCTCTGGAACAGGAGGAAAGTTGCCCATTACAAACGCTTCAATCGCTCTCTTTACAGTGACCAAGTACATTTTATTATTACACGGGTCTGTGGAATACTCGATTCTGATTTGTCAATCATTTGCTGTATCAACCTCTCTGTTGATAATGAACAGTGTCACGCGGGCAACCACTTCACTCCTCCACTTACATGCTAATGCAAACACGAGCGAGCGGTGACATCTTGGAGGTGAATGCAGATAAGCTCTTAAACTTGGCATACTAGTTATAAGATCATTTCAAATCAATATTCCGTCTCAATGCATTATTTTGTTCAGTAAGTAGCCGTGTATTAAGGAATAACGTGCAGCCAGCAGATCATTATGCAAACGCAAAATGACCCCCATTTTGCATAATGATCTGCTGGCTGCACGTTATCCCTTATTTCCTAATTACATGTTGGGGCTTCTAACCTTACTCAAGTGTATTTCCAGCAACTATTCTATACGGCTATTTTTGATAACTTATTTGATAACTGCTGCAGAATGACAATAAAGTGAAATTACATTGCATGGTGTGCTTGTGTTGGTTCTATTAATTTAACGACTCAAGTAATTATTATTGTACTAGCTATTCAAGGGCAGAGAGCCGGTACAAGGCAGTGCTAGATCTCGGGAGATTAGACAAGGGTCAGTTCAACGATTAGAGGCTTCGTTTCACTAGGACTTTAAGTGACGATTAATTGCCATGCAAATAATTACGATGAACAATTTACGATTAACAATGACCTTTAACCCTGTAGCAGAAGGCGTCCCAGGTCTCGCTGAGGTTTTTGCGTGTGCCGTAGTCCACGACGCCCACATGTCCGAAACCACAGTTGGGGTTGGAGTAAGTGGTGGGGTAGGCCACCCTGGCCTGGTCCAGCCAGCCGGCAGCGCATAGGTTGAGGCCGGCCTGGAGACATAAAAGCAAAGAAGAGCTTGTGTAAGTTTGAAAATAAACCATTTACCCCCACCCCCTGGAGAGTTTGACCCGCTGGTCCTCCATGTCAGTCCCAGTGTACTGAGTGGGTGTGGCAGGAGTCGAGGTGACCAGAATCTCGGGTGGAGCCACGGTACGGGCCAGCATTGGCTAACACGATTCAAAAAGGGGGAAAGGCCAAAGATCACGTGACCAAAGACATTCACACAGCACAGTACATGTATTTTATGGTATTTTACATCAGCGATCTGAGTTGACTGAGCGAGTGAGAGAGCGAGAGAGGTATGCAAGTCAAAGCCCACCTGTTGTGCGTATGAAAGCTGTGTGTAGGTGGCTACGGTGGCGCCCTTCCCAGCACAGGTTTCCTGAGCGGCGGTGTAGTTCAGCTTGTACTGACCCTTGTCTGAACGGACATGGAACACCCCAACTGTGGCGTCTGGATTATGAGAGTCAAGGTACACACAATAATTACCATAACGCTTGCCATAAATGTAATCTACCATTTTTATGTTCACGTATTTGGGAAGCATTGAATGTTGCAGCCGTACCCTCAAAGTGGAGATCGGTGCATTTGGCGTCTTGATGGCACAAGCCGTTTTCTTGGAGACAGCGATTGATCGGCAGGTCTTTCACCTCACATGTCACACCGTCGCCAATGTAGTTGTCCTTGCATTTGCATTTCTTTTTCCCCTGTCGACAAAAATAGACCAAATAGGAAAATAGGAAATAGGATTTTGAACTCAGATTGAAACCATAACGTGCCAAATCCAAATGGCAGAGATTGCCCAGCCATCGGAACCCCAAAGCAAAACCTACTGGTCCACTGCGGGTATTACAATCGTGTAAAACAGGGGAGTCTTTCCTGGCTGGCTTTTCCTTTCCTGGGTTAGGGTTAAGCTTGTCTCTCCCTCGGATTTTTAAAAACCCATTGTCCTATGTGTTCCAAGAACAGGGCTTTTGGTAAGGGAAAAATTGGCAATATCAATTTAAAGGTGCAGTGTGTAGAATTAGTGGCATTTTGCGGAACGGACTTGGCAGAAATGGAATGGAATATGGAATATGATATTCTGCAATCTGCAACCTCACTGCTAGAGGCTGCTAAATTCTACACACTGCACGTTTAAGTAGGCAGTATACTTCAAATGAGGAAGCACTTCTGTTTCGCCCTCAGTATACTTTGTTGAAGGGAGAAATATTAGTGATGTTCCATCCAACCTTCAAACAATGATCTATGGAATCTATGGAGGTCTACCTCACTAGCCCACCATTTGATGCCTGTAGCTGATTATTTTGTCACCGTGGTCAAACCCTGCGCCTAATCGTTCATACTTCTAACTGGCGAGTTTGTCCGGCAAGCCGCCTGTCACAGGACCTAGTCGATGGCGTCTTTTCTCACCGGTCCCATCAAGGTGCAAGTGGCGTGCTCGTGGCAGCCCCCGTTGTCCTCCTGGGCGCAGGGGTCTATGGGCTGGCAGGAGAAGCCATCCCCGCTGTGGCCCTTGGGGCAGGTGCAGCTCACCGTCTCCCCCTTCTGGAGGCACTTGGCGCCGCTGGCACAGCCGCCGTTCAGGTCAGCGCACCTATCCACCACTAGGGGCCATGATTAATGTCGGTTTGATATAATTGAGAGTAGAACAATCAGGAATGCAAATTGCAAAAAAATAAATTAGAAACGCAGCACCAGGATCTTACGCGTGCACGTGAAGCCGTCCCCCTCGTAGAAAGGCCTGCACACGCACGTGTTGTTCTCCTGGCACACCGCCTTGGGAGCGCACGGCGGGGCACACACCGGGACCACAGCTGGGAACAGGTCGAGGGGGTTGGGGAGATGATTGTTGGCAGTGTTGGTTTTAACGTTTTTTTGTAGTTTTATTAATCAAGGGCCAATCTATGCCCCCTGAGTTTGGTTTTCATTGGTGTATTTTGACCTTTGTGAGGACACTTCTCTTCTGACCTTATGTATAAAGACAGGGCTAAGTCATCCAGTCCCCATGAACTCTTTAAATCAATCAGTTCATTGTCTCACCATGTACAATCATGACTGTGCTCCATAACACCAACTTCAAATATAAAAGTAAGAAATCAACCCTGTGTGTCCAAATTATTTCTCTGGTGTTTGTGTGACTTTCGGGGACATCAATTTGTGGACACCAGCCCTGCTTGTTCCTGACCCTGAGTATTTCAGACGCAGTAGATGCCGGCGTGTCAGACCTTGGTGGCTCTCGCAGTGCGCTCCGGTCCAGCCCGGCTCGCAGAAACAGGCTCCCGTCCCTTCGATGCCCTGGTCGCACGACCCGTTCTCCGTGCAGTTACAGACTGTGAGGACGCAACATCAATTAAAAAATTAAAAAGCACTGTAACAAAACCACACATGCGACGGAGGCGGCGGTAGCGAGGCTGAGAGGCAGCTGCCACTCACGCTGGCAGGTGGGCCCGTAGCGTCCTTCGTCGCAGAGCTCGCAGGCGTCGCCCCGGAACCCTGCGTGGCATTTGCACGTGCCGTTGCCGAAGTGGCCGTCGTCGCACGTTCCCTGGTTGCTGCACAGCGCCCCCGCCCCGCCGGGACAAACTGGACCAAAATTAAAATAAAAAAGAATCAGGAACTTGATCGCCAATTGTGTTACTAATAAAAAAACATTTTTTGGCCAAATCTGATTTTGCCATGTAACCGTGTGCGGCGGCGTCCATTCTATTGCTTAAACGCAGTAGACTTTATTGAGAAGTCATAGTCTAATCTAATATTTGATTAACTGACGACATCGACACATGCATTCAAAATTCTGAAGAGATCTGCGATCATTATGGGAGAGTGTTTGTTGAGCGAAAGATAGGTCCTTTTTCTCCCAAAATACCCCCTTGGCAGCAAAGGGTCCCTGCTTACCCAGACAGTCACGGCCATAGTAGCCAGGGCAGCACTTTGGCTCCCAGATGTCCACCGTGCACACGGACTGACAGCCAGTGTTCTTCGTGATGGACACCAGGGGCAGGTCACACTTCAGCTTCTCCTGCACGCAACATCCACTGTCAACATCCATCCAAGTGACAACAGCACTTAGCTAGCTAGGATTAGGATTAAAAATGACGTCGGAAAAACAATACAATGCCAACGATACTCAGACAGACAGACAGATGGATCTATTACGTACCTTTAACCTGGTTCCCTTTGGGCAGCGGGTCGACTGGGCCATGCAGGAGCCGCAGTTCAGCTGTCGCAACAACAGAGAGCTCTGTCACTTAATTCAAAAAGGCTATTGCAGTGTAGACATTGGAATACTCGTTTTTTACTGACTGGTCACCGCTTTCTTGGCCAGGTCACCCTTGAAAAAGAGACGTGTCTCAATGGGTAATTTTTCCCGGTTAAATAAAATAAAGAAAGAATAAAAGCACTCACACGCAAGTCAAAGCTCTTCCGTTCGTCGCAGCGCCTCCCGATGCTGGGCGGAGTCAGCAGGCAGTCGATGCCGTACGCCAGGCCGCCGTTGAAGAGCAGGTGCCTCTGGATGAGCCGACACTTCCCGCCGTTGATGAAGATCTCGCCCTGTGCACGAGCAAGAGAGAGAGAGAGAGAGAGAGAGAGAGGACGTTGACTGACCGTGTCCCCGTTTATTTTATTTTTTTTGTATGATAAAATAAAATCGGTGGCCACTCACAATGTTGTCGATTCCTCCACATCGGAACGAGAGCGGAGAGCCCTGGAGGGTCCGGGCGGAGTCCAGGTGGACCAGCTCCTCAGTGAACACCTGAGGGTGGAGGTCTCATCGTATTACAACTGCATGCTGACGCAAAATATGACGAGCGACTAAACCTCTGGTTTTCAAATGTTTGTGCACGCCTACACTTACAAAATGAAATTCAAGGAGTTTTATAAGCAATTCTTTTTCACACAAAACAAATCAAATCAAAGCAAATCATCAAAGCATTTTCAACATGATCTTTATTAATTAAAATATAATGTCATCTTAATCTCATTGTCTATTATTTATATTAGTATATCCATTTTATATATATTAGTATATATACAAATTAATCTCAGTCTACTATTATAAGTAATTATATATTTCCAGCCATGCTGGATTAAATTTACATTTCCCTATCATCTGTTGTTAAAACAATTCTGGAAATGTTTTATTAGGTTACGATTTGAGTAAAACCAGGGGGAATATCACAGGTTTTCAATGATCGCATTTTTTCGAGGACTTTTCAAGCGCTTCAGCACAGCACAGTTCCCGTAGTTCAAATTCTGAGGGTGAAATTCACGCACTTCAAGCACCTCAAGGACCCGGTAAGAGCCCCGTACATACCATCGCATGCCATCCCATACAGGATCTTTAAAGCGTTTTCACATTTAAATGCTTGACAACAACCCTTTTACCTTTTGCTGGGGAAGGATGTGGTACTTGAGGTAGTCCAGCAGCTGGGCTCTGTTGTTCTGGTTGTAGAGGAAGTCCTTCTGCTCCTGGGGCAGCGAAGCCATGGCCCGGTCCGAAGGCAGGAACACGGTCATCACTTGGTTCGCGACACTATTCACTTTGTCAATCACACCCGTGTCCTGGCAGGAAAACAGAAATACACGGAAGTAGCGGTGAAGGGGTTGTGAACAGGCTGAAGTGAATGTCTCGGCCACCATCCCCAGTGTTCATATATTCATTGAGGGGGTAACGATTGTTTCTAGATGATTCTTATTTATATTTTTTAAACCACTTACCTCCAGGAGTTTGTAGAAAGTCTTGTAGCCGTTTCGGTCTGCCACGTCCGTCAGGTTGAGCTGGTAGGTTCGGGGAGTGAGAGAGAGAGTGAGAAAGGTGTTGATGGACTACAGCCTCACGCCCAGGGATTACCATGGACCGACTCTCTCAATTCCAAAATGAGACAGTAGTTCCTTTAAGGCCACTTCCACTTGCACCAACAGTACCCAGAGTACCCAGTAAAATGGTCCTAAAAAGGCCCAGTGAGCGTGAAATTAATCAGTTTCTGATCACTCGTTCTGAGTTTTTGTAAGTGATCGACCCCCAGAAATGTGATAGGATGCCAATCCATTAAATAATCTAATAGTTATGGTGATATCACAAGTAATATTATGAGCAACATCTTCACACTCGGTGTATATGAATTATGTCTTATAAGATGATTTTTCTCTGCTAGGAATGCATTTACGAGAAACGTGTCACTGCCTATGGAAGTGGAAATCTTTTTAAAAGGTTACAAGAGATCCCATGATAACGAGGATCCCTTGGCCGCCGGTCGCCGATTCTCCAGTGTCTGAGTTTCGTGTACAGTACGTACCGGGACGTAAGTTTGGATTTTCTCCATTTTCGCCAAACTGGCTGGCATGAGGATCGCGTCGATATCGTGCAAAATTCCGTTGGAGCTGAGGCTGTCGCTGTAGGTCACGTTCGCCTGGTTGATGAAGATGCTGCCCTGAAAGCACGAGATTAAAAAGAAAAGCACGGACACGCTTAATGCACCGTAGTTTCAGGAGTGCGGCTCTGAATTACACCCCCAACCTCTGCTTTGCGATATGGAAGTCATGTGTCCTGATGGGTTCTTGACATTTTCAAGGATCCAGGGAAACTTAGTGGACCTTATTACACGGCTCTTGTGGAGTACTTGCTTCTGATTGGTCAATAACGGCAATCAGTGGTTACACTATTATTCAGTTATTTCTGAATAATGGCTGCTGTCTGTTAATAATGACCTTTGTCACAGGCAACCACTTCTCCCTGCCTGGATTCATGTCCCTTGCATCACTCCGCCTACATACTGTGATAGACACTACCATGGAAGACTTGAAGAGATGAATGCGGATATGTCCAATTTCACATTAATAACAATACATTTATAGATTCGTCAGATATGGGACAAAGTTTGCATGCTTGTTGTGAAATACTAAATAAAAAGGTTATTAAAACCTTCAGTGATAACCCCCTGTTGGGAGTCATTTTGCGATAATGACCGGCTGGCTGCACATTATCCTTCACATAATTTACGATGCCAAATTGCATAACTAACAACTTGTAGAAAGTAGAAAAGTGTCTCAGCGGAAAGTAGACAAGACATTCAGACATTCTTCAAATTTACCAAGAGGAAAGCTAATATTTTGATCTCATTGGCGAGCGACCATGGTCAAGGCAGCCATGGAGAAGGCCAACGCAATCCGAGTGCGCCATGCTGGTGCAGTCTTGATTGTGCCTAAAACCCCCCAACAATTGATGAATTAAAGCCCAGATTTCGTCGGTCACCTGAGACAATCTGGTGGTGAGCACCTCGCCCGCCAGTGTGGTCAGGTTCCTGGGCGTGGCCAGATCGCTGGCCAGGAGGGTGTGGCACATCACAACGTGGTTACGAAGGACGTTGCTGTACATCTCCCTGTTGTTCAACAGCAGCTCTTTCATCTATAGGGGGAGAATTCAAATAAACTGTACAGCTCAATTGCAAAAGATAATATACATATATATACAGTACGATGCAAAATGCTGTAAAGTGAGGATGCTTTCAAAAATAATGCCATGAATAGTTTTTATTTATCAATTAACGACATACAAAGTGCGGTAAACAGAAAAACCTGTGCAAATAAGCGAAAAAGAAAGCGCGTAATTCACGAATCACTCGCAAACGGTGAAATGTACCTCTAACTGTGCTGCCACGCAAATAGCGTCTTGGTGCACCGGTGCTATTTGCACATATTTAAATTTGGTAATATGCATTCATTTGGCGCAAAATTGACCGCTTTCTATGCAAATGAGCCTTGTATAATAACACTGGCGCTAATGGCCACACGCAGTTAGAGTGAAATTATTACCGTCTGAGAGAGCTGGTGGTAACTGTGCAGACAAAAAAAAAGGCACCAGTGTGATAATAAATAACTACTGTCCAACAATGATTTTAAGTTTTATATTGAAGACTGATAATTCGTATAACAAGCCACATGTATAATTGCGATCACATGCAAAACAAGGGCAAATTGCACTCTACAGCAAAACTTTATGTGCGTGTCTGCGCAGTGATATGATTAGCGCAATATCTTTTGTGAATCGGACGCTGAGATGGGGCAGATATCGGGCGCAATCAATGCCCAGTTCATGGTGCGGCCGCAATCCATTCTTTGTGAATTCACCCCTATATATATATATACAGTATATATGGAGTCATTTCTTACCCTGTTACGGCCAGACCGGTCCTTGGCAAATGCCTCGGAGGTCGGAGCGAAGACGGTAAATGGGCCGCGACCGTTGAGGGAGATGTCAGAAATCTAAAAATAAATACACTGTATAAATGAATCCATAAATTCCACCTATCAGATATTCTTGTGGTCACTTGAGACAGTTACACACACACACACACACGCACCATATACACATACACATAGCGGACACACGATAGAGATATTTAACATGAATATCACTTACTATGAAGGAAATATAGAAATCCTTTGATTTCCGGAGAACCAATACCTGTGGAGAGTGAGCAGTCGAGGATGATCAAACGGCACGGTGTCAGCCATCATAAATGTATATTTGGTGTTGGAGTGGTCAAGGTGTACCGTCCTCACCCTTCCCACCGTGCCTTTGCAGGTGATGCCGTCGCCGATGTAGCTGCGGCCACAGGTGCAGGTCCGAACTCCGGGACCGGTCATGTTGCACTTGGCGTACCTGTGGCAGTCCCCGTTTTTCTAATGACAGCATAAGCCAAGCGTTACAGCAGGTACCTTGAAGTATAACACTTTTTAAGACACATCATCGCACACGTAGTCAATAAAGTATTGCAGGGAGGTACTATGTATTTGTTACAGGGCAGAGGGAAGTAGTAGATAGAAACAGGGAAGGTGACTGGCTAGATGATTCTATGAACGATTATAAAAACTGTTTCCTTCAGGTCAGATAGCAAGGGAAGGGATTACTGTGGGTACTGTAGGTACTGTCACAAATCTTTGGACAATAAAGTGCAAGGATTTTCTTGGATTTCTCTCTACTGGTAAGTATAGGGTGAGTTGGGTGTTAAAAAAGTGTTTAAAAAAGTACACAGATACATCACAATGAATGTTTATGTTTGAAATGAAGACCTCACGAATCGAAATGTAAGTCTATTAAGGCTTAAAGTGTCGTTGTGACGTTAAGGACGTATGCATGCAATGATGTTTCACGTGGCTGTGTGCGGCATCCCACCTTCCGACACAAGTCGATCATCGCGCAGGTCTGTCCGACTTGCCAGTAGCCGTGACTGCAAACGCACGACGTCTGGAGAAAAAGATCTTGGGATGAAAATCCTGTTCAGCTCGCGTCAAGAAGACGCCTCCGCCGGCCTTTCTTCA
>OMKR01103708.1:0-12210 GCA_900302355.1 Cyttopsis rosea | reverse complement strand
GATGATTTTAAAATGAACACCACGACCACATTTCTCTAAACAGTTCAGATAAATGAACCAGCAGCTCCATCAATCAATGAAACTGATTATTTGCAAGTCCACAACTTTATTTCACCTTAATCAAGTCAACACATTTAAAACCTTGACCTTGAGCTTCCAAAAATCGCAAAAACCTTCTACCGGCTGAGTTTGTGCGACTGGAAAAGTTTTCTCTGCAAAGCGCTCATGTTATTATGTATTTTATGGTTTAATATGAATAACGTTATGATATGATATGAATAATTGATTTATCGATCAATTGGTCCTCATTAGGAAATCCTACACAACATACAATAAAGCTGTAAACCCATTATTTGATTACTAGAATTAAACTAATTATTTGTCTATTGATTAATCGCGAATTCAATGAATCCATTTCTTAACAAGATGAGCCTGGTGATATCGTATATCGATCTGTATTATTAATTCCTAAATGTCTGTGAGGCACTTTGTATGGAGCCCCCATTGAGCTGCACATGAAATGTGCTATACAAATAAAGATTATAATTATTATTATATATTAGGAAATTAGTAAAGGAATATTGATATATTAATATATTGAATTTAGCCTATTTCACTTCATTATAGTTATTTATTATCTGTATTAATTATTTATATATCCTATATAAATAAAATGTTGGTATATAAGTTCTAACTTCACACATTCTGGGTCTTTTAGCGATAATGTGGCCTCTGCTCCGAGGTCTGGTGCATTGAACGACCTCCTCTCAGCTGAATGGGGCTGCGGCTGCATTAATGATCTGCCCTTCGGTGGTGAAATGCATCGAGTCATGAACAGATTTCAGAAAGCAGGACAGCGTTCAGTTACTTGGTGAGATAAAAGCACGCTGCACTGGAATGCGTATTGCATATATTTCACTCAATGAAAGTGAAAGACGCCATAACGTTAAAGGCATTATGTCCTGCAAAATGCATTGCGTTTTTTTTCTAATACATTTGAATATTCAACATATATTTCTGTTAAAACGTGTATATTAATATTAATGTCTCAAGTTTGCCTTCTTTCACACGGAAGTGGAAAACCCTCATTAGGAGAGTTAAAGGTCCAGTACAAAAACTGTGGAGACAGGAAGTGATGACTCTGCTCAAATAAATATTGATCCCATTGATCAGCTATGGCAGATTCTTCGGTCTAGAACGGTCCAAAGAATTGGAAGGAAATACTCTTAATTCCAGGGCGGATTTTCTTTGCGTTATAACTATTCTCATAATAGATTTTTGGAATGGTAAAGTGCTTATTTACTACAGAAGTTCTCCAAAAATAGGTAAAGTCCCTGTGGGGTTGGGGATGTCAGTGATGTTCCACTCCAGTGCAGCGCTCTGACCTACAGGGCTCTGCGACTCCGCTCTCCACAGCGGCTGTAAAGTACGTCAGGAGAAGCAGTTTTACACAGATATGTTGCGTGCAAACCCATCAGTGCGTCTGGAAAGCAGGTAGTTGGCGGTTCTGCCGACGGGCCGACGGGGTCCTTGGTGTAGAAACCAGCGTTTCTGGACAGACACTGGACACAACACTTGGAAGAGAGTCGTTCCAACAAACCGCCGTGTTGCAGCTGCAGTGGTCTTCGTCAGGCTTCCACAGAACTGGAACCAAGGACTTTTGAAGGTTGACGCATCACTAATCAGCCAGCGGAAGAACCGGTTTCCAGTTTCCTGTCGCCTTGTTGAGGGATTCAAAGGGCTTGCTGTTGTACCATTGTCCAATAGAAGTGGGCGGCACGGTGGCTCACAGCGAGAAGGTCCTTTCTGTGTGTAGTCTGCGTGTTGTCGCCGTGTTGGCGTGGGTTTCCTCCGGGAGCTCCGCTTTCCTCCCACCACCAAGACATGCATGTTAGGGGGTTAATACTCCTGGTCGTGCCCCTGAGCAAGGCACTGGCAAAAAGAGCCGGAGTTGGTCCCCGGGAGCTGCACTGCGGCCGCCCACTGCGGCTGCCCACTGCTCCTCGGGGGGTAGAGGACGAGTCAAATGCAGAGGACACGTTTCATTCTCTGTCTGCTGAGATATGACAAGAATCCTTTAATCTGAACATTGTTCTTTCTTCTCCTTTCTTCTCCTTTCTTCTCCTTTCTTCTCCTCTTCATTTCAGACATTTCTACAGCTTTGTCTTTTTGTGGATTTACTGGGTTCATGTGTTTCTTCAACACTGCCGGTGTATTAATCACTACGACGGCACGTCACACATCACATCACTTCTTCCGTGGCGCGTAAGGTGTCTGGGAATTATTGCTGTTGCCAAAAATCGCCTACAAGGGTTAACCCGCCATATTCTGCTGGTGCTAGGCCTCCGATAACTGGACACCACAATCAAACATCTGGTGCATAATTCTCCAAAACACCACTGCTGTCGTTCCGGGTTGCACCTGAATGGGCAGAGGAGGTCTCAGCAGGTTTTTGGGGCCCGAATCGCTCGAAAAATCACTTACAAGCCCAGTTCTACACGGCCGTTCCGATCGTGAATAGTTCCAGGACCGGACCTCCCATGTGATACTGGGCCTCAGTGTGCCCTTGGCAGTGGGTTATCTGGTACCTTCAGGGACCTGGGAGATGGAGAATCCAAGCTGCCCATGAACGTGTGACCCTGCGATGGACTGGAGTCCCCCGGGGGCTCCCCATGCCCCTGACCAGGAGGTTAATTAAAGATGGATGGATGGACGTTACTAACTTACTAACAATAATCAAAAGAAACAAAACCTCCTTCTGGTGGATTTAGTGGTCATCCTGATACCATACCCTGATGGACACGCTCTACGGCAGCATGTAGCTCTCAGTGAACCGCGAGCCCTTCAGGGTCACGCAGAGAAGCTTTTCATCCACCGAGGAGCTGGTCTCTGAGCGTGTCAGCGACTCAGACAAAAGAAGCTTTTTATCTCGCTGGTTCTCATTTAGGTTACCCTCGAGATGCACCGTCACATGTCCTCGGCTGGAATTCCGTTCTGTGCTGTTATCTCTGCCTTCCATGGGAGGATAAGTTCAAAGAGAAAGCCTAGGTACGAGATGAACTGTGGTTCTGAGTTTGACAAAGAATTATTTAAAGGATGTATGAATATATGAAGCACACCTTTTCGTGGAAATGTTGCAAATAAGTGTTGAGTGTTGTGAGTTTGGATTCTTCAGTTGGCTTTTCCTTTTTTTCCCCCATGCATTTTTATCCAGCACATGACATGACACTTGAAACGGATTTATGAATGAAAACAGGAATCATGCAACAAGAATGTCTCTGTTTGTACTGAGTCAGAGCCGAGCTTCCCACTGCAGAGATCACAGCGCCGACTGGGCCCGCATCCAGGCCTGGAGCCAACCTGGAACCGGTCCGGGTCCAGGCCGGTCTGTTGTCCTGTGCTCACCGAGGCCGTCTCGTTTACGGCTCAGAACTAAGTGAGCAGTTTAACGTCTCTCAGGAGGGCGCGGGCGGGTTCTGAATTATTGCTGATTTAAGGATCTAAGCATAATGTTTTCACTCTCAGAATAGTCTTTCCACAAGAGCAGAATAGCCTACTTTGTGCTTTTCTATGAATTTGAGCACGGAGCCTTTTCTGATGGAAGACCATGATGACAAAAGGCAAAGTAACCAATATTACTAAGGACATTATCAGCTCTACATGGTTTTTTTTTCAGATGTTTGGGGAATATCCGTACTTGGTTGGTGCAGTTCCTTATTTGTGAAGTTGTATGTGCTTCTCAAATGCACAGTTCTCACACCCAAAGGCTCTGGAAAGTAGTGAAACCAGAATAATTCAGAGGTTTTCAGGGACTTCCTTCAGTGCCCAGTGGGCCGTCCAGGCGCACAGCGTCTAACCCTGACGGTGCAGTTTGCATTCAGCTGCCGGCGGCTCAGTGGGAGATTAATGAAGGAAGCGAGGCAGCCTGTTTTTCTGCATGTGTGCTGGGCGCCGTGCATCCAGTAGCCTCCAAGCTCATTACAGTAACCAGGTTAAAGAGAGGGGTACGGGGGGCGCAGGATCCCTCCTGGCCCTCCCCAGACAGGCCATAGGAGGGACCCCGGGGCCACCCTCTCCGCCTCTCCATGCTGTCATGTCGACTGGCTTTGATCACAGCTAGTCATTTGCAGGCGTAGGATCGTCCCCGGGTGTAGATCACACTTTTTACTAAAGAGTCAAATGTGGCTGCTGATCCTTATGGAGGGATCCACGTTGCAGACCCCTATTTTGTTTTCTGTTTAAATGCTTTGATTCAGCAACATTAAAAAGTGTTGTACGTGCATATTGTTCTCTGTATTTATCTAAAATATCTGCTGAAAGTCGAATCTATGTCTCAGTTTCAGCTGAGCTGGGTCATTTCTTTTTAGTGTGGTCAATTCTCAGACAGAAATTTGACGAAAACAGCAAAAGCAGCACAAACAGCACATATCTGAATTCATCCACATAAATGTTCCCTAATGGCTGGGAGATCTTCAGTGACACTTTTTGTAAAATGTATTTATTAATTTGTTTACTTTATGTATTTCTTTTACAAAGACTGGGACTGACAGAAGCCACCGGGCCTGGGCATCGCCCCCAAAACGCAGGTTGCCATGGCAACCGGCGGATGTGGAGCATGAAATGCGGAGCGTGCTCCCGGGCTGAGGGTGTTTCTGATCCTGCTGGAGGTTTCTGTCGGCTGCAGAGATCTGGGTCCAGGGTCCAGGGCCATGGTTACCGCTATGGCCCCGTTGGGTTCTGAAGCCTCGAGTTTGACTTTGATGCTCGCTGCCATCTTGGCAGGACGGAGGCAGCTGTATAGCATCCAGTTGTTTGAGATGCAAAGTGACTGAATAAGTGAATTATTGTTTCTATGCTAGCTTTGGACAGCTTGAGCATACATAAATATGCTTCTAGCAACATTTCCTGACATTGTTTCGACATCTCTTATAACGTTGGATAGAGGTGGAAAATCCAGGTTCATAAAGTAAAACTCCGCTCCGGGATTTTGCATCAACCATGTGGATTTACGGATCAGAGTCGACCCAGAGGTCCAACTGATCAGAGAGACGCTGGAGAGAAAACCTGGAAACAAGACCTTCACTTTCTGAACCTGGAATTTTCCACCTCTGTCCAACGGCTCGTTGTAAGAGATGTCGAAACAGTGTCTATAGGGTTATTTATGTACGCTAGCAACGGTCTGCAAAGCTAGGTTGGCGAACAGCAGTGAAAGCTATTTCAACGGTTCCGTTGCAGAAGCATAACTCAGATAATGACGCAAGTTTCCTCCTACTCTGCAACTTGGATCTTTGAATTTAATACCAAAGATTCTGTCGTTAATGAGCCGTTCCAGTGGATCCGTCCCGGTCGAACGCTCTCAATTCCCGGTTTCCGAGGGAGCCGGAACGCGGCATCAGACCGGCGTCACCGGAGCTTTGTGTTTTCACAGGAAGATCGATTAAAGGATGAAGCTAAAACCTCCGATTCAGATTCTGAGCATGATGCCGTCATGCTCTCGTAAACACAATGATTAATTGAATGTCATATTATCTAATCAACCTTTATGGCTAATTGATTGGAAATGGGCCCCACCTCCATCTCCTCTCACTCTCTGGAGGTAAGGTAGATCCTGAGAGTTTTCAAAGGAAACCATCTGTCAGGAACCTCTTCTTCATCTCGCTCGGGGAAAGCGGGGGGATCGTCTTGTCCTCTCATGTTGCGAACCACGTTGTCTTCGGTCCCCTGGTTCACATGGCCTCGGTTTGAAGAACCTCTGAAGTGGGCCATGTCTGCTGTCTGCTGTCTACGCGTTTCTCAGCCGGTTGAAGCTTCTAATTCTCCGGTGCTCTTATTTCTTTCTGGGAGGAAAAGAAGTCTCAAAGCTGCAACAGCTTTTATACTTTGTTTAGAAAGAACTTTTTTCCAGTTTACTGAGACGGGCGTGCGTCTTGGCCCTTGAGATTACTGTCAACTCCCAAAGTCCACCTCTAGTTCATCTCACTTCCCGCTTTGCTTCAAACAGAAAACATGAATTGAACATCACTTATTGGCAGCACCATGGCAACCGGGGATAAACAAAGCAGATTCTCTCCAGCGGCTGGCGTCAGTGATGGGGAGGGAACGTGAGCGCCGCTGAAGCCGGTTCAGAGCAGGCGGCTTTTCTCTCGCTCACAGAGGTGAACGAGTGAAGAAAGGGTTTTATTTCACACTGAGTGGGCGTGGCAGCTTGGAGAAGCAGCTCGGTGCTTTAGGTGTCGTAGCACAACAAGAACCTGCATGGTGTTCAAATGGAGGTAGGGCGCTGGTTGGCTTTTCATATACTGGAAAACATATATCCTAAATCTCTATTAGTTATCTATATATTTAAGGCAGGGTCCAGTTATTATATTTTCTATAGTTAACTGATATAATCTTGTAGAAAATGACAATATATTGTCATGTATTTCAATGGCAATGTATTTTTTTGATATATATGACTTAATAGTTTTCAATATATGCCTCTATGTTTGTTCTAGATGAGATCCCCTGCATGCCTGTATTGTTGACTAGTTCAGCTGCACTTCTTATCCTTCTCCAGCAAACTAGCTGTGATGCTGACTGGAGAGATCAGCATCAGGTTGTGTAAAGGGGCTCTCAGGACGCGGTGTGCACGGCCAGCGCACGGCGCTCAGCGCACGCACGCGTGTGGTTGCTAGGCGGAAATAAATGATCGATTGGAATGAAAGTCCTTACTTCTACAACAGGAATATTGTTTATGGTATTATCATTTTAAGTTCAGTTGGCCTGTATGAAATATTACATTAATTATATTTATATATTATATTACAATATTATATATGTCTTCAGACAATAATATCGATCAGGTAACATTTATTGGCCATTGGTCATTTATCGCTGATCTCCACCGCATTGAAACACACACCTGTCTCGGGGAGTTCGGACCGCATCGCGTTCTCCTCCGTATTGCGCAGGTCCTTCCTGTCCAGCGGGGACGACATCGCGCCGCACGAAGGCTCGACCCAGTTTAACTTTTTTGCGCTTCGCCCGGCGCCGACCCTGCGCGGTGCAACCGACGCACAGCAGTGGAGTTGAGAGCCCAGCGTCCTGTGTGGAGCCAAATCCAATTTCTCCAATGAAGCAGGAGAAGCAGCTGTCGATCCGTCTTTCTGCTGAAGTTGTTATGCTCTCGTTGCAGAGATCAAGTTATATACATGTATATACGTATGTATATTATATGTATATACAGTATATACCGTGTATATACTGTATTTCTACAGTTAATGATCTGCATAAAGCGCCGAGCGCCTGGCGTGCAGTCCGTGGGTCTGGCCCTGGGAGCTGGGGGTCCGGACCGGGGGCCGATGGGGAGGCCGCCGTCCGGCCTTATAAGTCCAGGAAGAGGCGGTGGGCTCGGCCGGCGTCATGGCAACGGCGGGCTGACCCGCTGATCTGGAATGAACGGGCCGACAACATGGCCTCCGCCTGAACCTGCTCCTTCCAACAACACGCTCGGTTCACTGTTACTGTCCACACGTTAACAACAGATTCCAGAGCGGCCAGGTGCTGTTTTACTGGCCACAAAGAGAAGTTGGATAACACACATCGCAGCAGGCTGCAGAACAGGCAGAAACAGGAGTTTAAATTAAATTTGTAGCTTAAAGGTTTTTAAAGGAACAGGCAACATAGATTCCTGTTCTTGTATCATATCACAGCACAACACTCCAAACCCCGCTGGACGGCAGCCAGAGCGCTTCATTCCACCGTGTCCCAGGCTCCGTGCGCGTGGAGGCTCCGTGCGCGTGGAGGCTCCGTGCGCGTGGAGGCTCCGTGCGCGTGGAGGCTCCGTGCGCGTGGAGGCTCCGTGCGCGTGGAGGCTGTGTGGACAGGAGATTGCAGTGCTGTGATTTACAGGACAGGACACTCCAGGAAGCATTTATCTCAGGGCCAGAGCTGCGAGCGTGCTGCGACGGCAGTGTGCACGGACTGCAGGGAGAGCACACGGGATGTTAATGGTGTGTGTGTGTGTGTGTTTGTGTGTGTATGTGTGTGTGTGTGTGTGTGGTGGCAGCAGCAGCCATGTTTTTTTATCTGTACATACAGATAGGCCAAAGGCGCCTAATGTATCTTGCTGATAACATCTACAACATGTTTTCTGGAGCAGAAATGAGTGATTTTCGCCTGAAACCTCCATGCTTGTCTTGCCACTCCTGGTGTAGACTCTGCTGCTCATGAGAGTTATGTAGGTAGGTCGTCTTAGTCCAAAATATTCTGTCTGTTTCTTACTTATTGTTGTTACTGAAGTGCAGGTGAAGCCATATCCATTTATCAGTCACATTTTACTGCCACCAAAGTGCATCCTGGGGGCTGCTCTCAGCCAATCGGATTTGACTGTGTTTTAAACCGACCACGCCCAAGCAGCTTCCTGTTCAGAGCCAATCAGGTTCTTCTTTGCTGCTCGCACATCAACAGGCAACACGCTTGGAAGCAGTATAGTGCAATGCTGAATTACAGCCTTTATTGTAAACACCTTGATGTGTTGGTGTTTTTTTCGATGTTCCATCCAGTTCAGTCGTTCAGTCGCATCTCATCAAGCGGAGCTGTCGCAGTTATTACATAATCTCCCGATAAGAATAATATAAGATGATCGAGAGCATTTTGTAAAATAGCTTGATTCTACAATCGTACGTTTGCATCCAATTCTCGGGGGAATTTGATGCCAATTTAGAAATGATGCAACAAATTAAATGTGAATTTTGGTCAAATTTCTTTACAATTCAGTTGGGTTGAGGAAAATGAACCTGTTTATGTTCCAGTGTTGAATGTCAATAGAAATAGAATTATAGCTTATAGTACATTATAGCTTATAGTACATTATAGCTTATAGTACATTTTATAGCCGCTTATAGCAGCTCTCCTGGTTCCATCTGAGCGCAGCTCGTGCCTCTCAGGTTCAGTTCGTTAGAGGCTCCTTTCTGGTTTCCAGGATCTGGCTGAAAGATCCCCAAAGAGCATCTTCCGTAATCTGATTTCCTCCGGCAGGATAATCTCATCGGCTCCCAACGCGATGTATTGTGTCGGGTGGAACGTTGCTTTTCTTACAGTTACAGTTTCGGGAGCGTCTCGCCCTCAGCCTTCGGTGTGTGGCGCTTCATTACCACGCTTGGATGAAGTGTGAAGTTGGCTAGTTGTTCGCAAGTTGTACGTAGAGTCGGACCGTGAGCGGGAGACCGGGAGACGCTCTCTGGACCTTCTGCGGAACCTCTGACGTGATGTCCCCCCCGTGATGTTTCATGGGCTCGGTTGTTTCGTCTGGAAAATGTGAGAAGTTGCATGTTTAGAATGTGGAATCCAGGACGTTTTGGATCCTGACCGACCCCTTTGTCCTCGTGGTTTGACGTACTGGTGGTCAGGATGTCGTCTGGCAGCAGCTTTGTGGACGCTCCTCGGTCCCGTCTCATAATGGAGGCCTGTGCTGTGAACAGACGCCTCTTTGTTGCAGGACGTTACGTTGTCTTTCTGGACTCTTCTCTCAGACGTCCAACAGGCAGCGCGGCAGCTGAACCTAAAGGTTCCTCTGGGTCAGAAGGGATCTGCCCAGCTCCTTGTGAGACCTGGGGGTTAGATCCGGGACCTAGGGGGGCAGATCCAGGACCGGCGGGGATTCTCTGTGCGGGGGTTGTCCAGTTCCCCTGGAGGACTTTTCGTTGCTTCCCACATAGTTTGTGTGATGGAGACTGTGACGTTGTTTGTTTGTACATTTTAATTTTTTTTAATTTAAAAAGATGATGACTTAGAACTGATGAGTGATGCATAGCTTCCAAACTGTATTTCATATTCAGATTCATCGTTTCATTCATCTGATAAAAGGGAGATTTACCCGTGGAACGGACCGAAGCTGATCCAGTGATTATTTTCTGTGCGTATAAAAGCGAGTCGTTGGGTTTTCTCCCCGTGTTCTGTGGTTTCTTATCGAGCATCTAAACGACAGGACGCAGATGGAAACGTGAGAGCTTCTGGAAATCAATATATTCATGCGACCAGATGGCAAAAGAAACGAGCCGTAATGGAATAAAACTTCTGTCTCCAGCGACCGGATCCGTCTGGAAACGTCTGATTCTGATTCTGATTTTACGTTGAATCCATATGAACGCCATGTGCTGCTTTGCATTATTTACCAAAAATAGATCATTCATTGTGTTGTGATGATTTCATCTAAATGAAAAATACATTAAAGTCCAAAATTAACCGAGAGAAATATTATAATAGTATTTAAATGTTTGTGGACGTTCCACTTGGATTGATATTTATACTTTTTAGATTTTTTTTTCTGCTTTCCCTCCATGTGAGGACGGCAGGAGCCGAGCTTTCTGTAAATCTGAAGCCTTTCCAACGGCACGAGAGTCATAAGTCATAAAGTCATTAATGCAAATTATACGTGCTGTGTTGTGATTGGACGGTGATTTCTGGGGGAATAATAGTTCCAGCGACGCTGAAATGATATTGACAGAGCATGGGTAGAATTATTTCTGTAATGATCTCAGTACAGAATGTCATGGTGCTGGAGTGTGTTTGCAATGCACACGTTACCATAGCGATGCATCTTCTAGGACCGAGCATCTTTCCATCATCACCGCTGTACCGAGCTGCTTCACATCAGCTTGGAGAGTCACTGCGGCTTATGAGGCTGTCTCATCGTTGTTTATTATTCATAAACTTTTTTGGGAGGGAGAGAGATTGTTTATTTTCTGTCTGTCTGTCTGTCTGTCTGTCTGTCTGTCTGTCTGTCTGTCTGCCTGTCTGTCTGTCTGTCTGTCTGTCTGTCTGTCTTGTCTGCCTGAACAGTGAACGTTCAATCTGAGGCACACAGGACCTGGCGATGGCGGTTGCCCCCGGCAACCAGATTTGGGCCATTGTCAACTTTAAACTCAAATTCCTGACTGTTCTCTGATGAAACACATCAATTCTTGTCATAATAGTGATTCAATCGGCATAACAGGTAGGAAGTGTGGCTCGGCGCCACCTACTGGTTGGAATCACCGCAAAGCGTGCAGGGAGGATGCTGACGTAGGTTAGTACTAGTATTATTACTAGTATTATTACTAGTATTCGTACTAGTATTATGACTAGTATTAGTACTTTTAGAGGCTGTCCCTAATTAAAAAAATAAAAAATACATTTGGACCAATCCCCACCTGTCATGCATTGAGGGGGCGGGGACTGTGAAGCCACGCCCACTTTCAATGAGACATCTGTGATGGAGCGAGCTCAGATTCTTTGGCTTGTTTACCTTTTATTTAATTTGACTTTTTTTTAAACCTATTTCTCAATTTACTGTCATTTACAGTTAACAGTGTTTAGTACTTTATTCCTGCGAATCAATACTCAGTTAAACGTCCTGTTTTCTCAGTTAATTTGAAATTCACTTTTTCTTCCGTGAGCCTTGGATTCATTGGACTCAATAGGAAAACGGTCCGATGGGTTTCTGCCTCAGAATGATATTCTAGTGAAATTAGCCCCAGATCCTGTGAATCAGGACCTCGCCCCTGCTGGCGGGGCGTCCCTCCTCCCGGGTCGGGCGTTTCCTTCAGGGGGATGGAACGGAGCGGTGGCTTCCTGTGTGAACCCGCCGACTTTCCAGCTCAGTTTTTAACTCGGAGCGGAACGAGTCCAGAATAGCGATGTGACGGCTCCTCTGACAGGTTTAACAGCAGCTGGGAGGCGCCTTTCCTCCTCCACCTCCTCCTCCTCCTCATTTCCACAGCGAAGAGCAAATAAAACCACACGTCGCGCGGCGTCAAACTCAAACCCAGAGAACGTTTTCACCCAAAGAACCGCAGCCGATAACCTGCTGGACTCCAGGGACCTTGCTGGCGTTTGGCTCGACGTTCTCTTTTCCCTTCGACAGATAAGCTGTCGAACCTGATGCATCGAACTCAGCGATCAGGCTCATTCATTGTTTTGTCAATTCATTGTCTCTATTGCTGCCAGAAGCAGAAATAAAATACAAATCGTCTTCATGTCAACAATTGGCTGCGACACGACGTTTCACACTCGAGCGAGAACGTCATCAAATTCAAATGAAACCTCCGCTTCCACTGAAACGTAATGAAGGTGATTTTGTTTGACGTTGACAATCCCAGCTTTCCACAGGGTTTCTCCTCCTGTTTCCCTGAGCTTCGGGAGAGAGGTTATGACCAAAGGAATAAAACCCGACGCCGGGAAGGAGGTTAC
>OMKR01103705.1:0-15203 GCA_900302355.1 Cyttopsis rosea | reverse complement strand
TTCTGACAGTTTGGTCAGAAACATGCACACCAGTAGCCTGCTGGAGGTCATTTTGTAGGGCTCTGGCAGTGCTCCTCCTGTTCCTCCTCTTTGCACAAAGGAGCAGATACCGGTCCCGCTGCTGGGTTGATGCCCTTCTACTGCCCTGTCCGGCTCTCCTCGTGTAATGGCCGGTCTCCTGGTATCTCGTCCATGCTCTTTAGACTGTGCCGGGAGACACAGCAAACCTTCTTGCGACCGCATGTATGGATGTGCCATCCTGGAGGAGCTGGACTACCTGTGCAACCTGATTGGGCTGCAGGTACCGCCTCATGCTACCAGTAGTGACAAGGACACTAGCAGAACACAAAACTAGAGAGGAATCAGTCAGGAAGGATAAGGAAAGAGCAATTGTCTGTGACCACCACATGCAAAACCATTCCTATTGGGGGTTGTCTTGCTTTTGCCTCTCCATTGCACCTGTTGTCAATTTCATTTGCACCAAAGCAGGTGAAATTGATTCACAATCACTTGTGCTTCCTAAATAGACAGATTGATATCCCTGAAGTTTAACTGACTTGGTGTTATACTGTGACGATTAAGTGTTCCCTTTATTTTTTTGAGCAGTGTCGTTTATTTCCAAACATACTGTGAATAATCCAAATATTTGAAGCTGAAAACGATCCCGTCAGGACTCACATAGCGGGAGTGGTGCGGCGGCAGCATGGAGGAGCGTGAGGTGTGGTGTCCGTAGAGGGAGAAGGAGTCGTGGGGCGGACCCTGCGCCCTGAACACACTGCACAACATGGCCAGAGTCTGCACGTCACTCATCTGGCTGTAGTGGTCCAGACTGGGAGGGAGTGGGAGGAAGACAGGTCAGGGTGGGGATACTGGGAGTCTCATGAGGAGGTGAAACTACTTGAGTACTGTTCAGAATCTGTTTAAATCACCAAGTGTGTTTACGTACAAACGTACAAAGAAGAAGGAAAACATCATGGTACCAATTGGGTATATGCATGTGATGGATACATGTAAAATATATCTGAGTATTGGGTGGAATCAATATATTGACATTTTGATGTGATGATGAGAATTGCTCCAAACTATTCAGTGTACCATCTTACGTGTATTACAAAAATATTTAACAGAACAAATTCAGTCTCATTTCATACAAATAAAATATTTAAATTCATTTCTGACCATAGTGGTATTTAATTGAAGAAGAAAATGGTTGCATAACTTCCAAACAAGGTATCGGGCTTACCATTTTGAAATATAAACAATTGAAATATCTATCTATGACTATATATATTTGTATAATATTTTAGAGTGTGAAAGGCGAAAGTGAGTGCAGCTCACAGAGTCTCCAGCAGGTGGCGACCAAACGGGTGTTTGGCCCAGGGAGTGTCTGTGTCGGGGTCCGAGTCTGGACTCAGGTCCAGGCTGGTAGCTGCAGAGGCAAGGGCCCACACCTACACACACACAGGGTTTCATTTGTTGTATATTTGTTTGAAAATTTCTAATTAAGGAATACTTCAAGAGTAGAATACACATAAATTTGTCGTGCTGCCAATGATATTTGTAACAGTCTCTCAGATTGAAAACAGCAGAGGATGAAGAAAATTTAGAAATATTTTAGACATATGTGACAGATGAATTGATCCAATAAAACAATGAGTTAATTTTAGCAAACAGTTAGTTTTTTTCTAATCTGTTCCTCTCAGGTTTGTTTGCAAAACACAGTAAATAAAAATGTAACAGTTGCAACTGAGTCGTACCTTGGCCACGTCCCTGCGTCCGACCGCCAGCGCCGCCGCTGCGTTCTTCTGACACGTGTCCTGGATGTCGTTCACGTTCAAACTGAGGGAACGAACAGCAGCACACGTTACACAACGACATGTGAACAGGTAAACCGAGCTACACTACACACCTTGCATCCTTTTGTGCATTTCCTTTTCTTTGAATAATTGGGAGTGTACTGTGTGTATATGTGTGTATATATATATATATATATATATATATGGTTTGACACAGAATGTCATATCTCAATACATGGAGATGTGAATCTATGTTTAAATTTTTTTTTCTCTTACATGAAAGAATGTTTTTCAGTGAATGTTTTTAAGTGAGCAAATACTACCAGAGTATAGTCTCTCCTCTTCAAAACATTATAGAAACATGGAGGTGTTTCCTAGATAATCGCCTGATCACAATTATTTGAGCAGATCAATCTTTTTGTAAAATTGCCAAGATTCTACAATCATGTTACCATTCAAATTTAATGAGGATTTTAAGCCAATGTGAAGTAGGTGAGTTAAGAGAGGCGACTTTCTACCCAAATTGTTATGTTCCAAGCCAATTGTTTCCAAGCCTATTGCTGTTCTGCAACAGGACGACATGTATTGTTACAGGTTTCATTTTATGTCACATTACAGAAAATATAATTCTTAATCCCAATTATTTGTATGACAATTAATTGTCAACTAAAATGTTATGATCCAAACAGTTCTAGGGTTTCCTATCCCTTTCCTGTAACTTGGTTAATGTTGTGCAAGTCCACAGAAGCCCTCTTCAGACTTTACTTTTCTCTTCTGAAACCAATCAATATAATATTAGGCGTTTTCGCACCGCAGGAACTCTTTCATAGTTCTAAGAAGTTTTGGAGGTTCTTGGAACCTTCTTTTGTGTCCGCACTGCAGGAGCTAGGAACGATCGTAGTTCTTAGAACCCGTTTTGAGGGACTTTATTAGCTCCTATTCCAGGGCATGTACTTTCCAGAGCAAGAGGAACCATGAGTGACATAAGTGCATGGTGATTGGTCCAGACGTAAGCGTACGTTGATTGGTCGAACACATGAGCCAACAGCGCATCGGCAACCGCTGTATCCGACTCGCTGCGCGCCGCCTTCGCCGTCCACCTCCCCTCGCCCTCGGCGTGACCCTCGGCCGGGGGGTGAATAAGAGGTGTTTTTATTGTAGAGATATTTATTTTATTTTACCGTGCAGTATACCGGTGCAACACAGCAGTGCCTTACGAAAGTCAGAGTGATGTTTTTTGGATTGCTTATTTTTCGCCTCAAATTTGTTCAGATTTAAGGAGAAATAACTGAATAACAACAACACGGAACACGGACACCTATTGGCTGCTATCACTTCAGAATTCTCGGTCCCAGTTCCTAGTTCCCCTCGGGGAGTCCCTAGAACCGTTTGGTGCGAAAACGCCTATAGATAAGTTGACTCACATGTAGCTCTCCCCCAGCACCTTGTGGACGGGCAGCAAACAGGAAATCTCCTGAATGATCACCTTCCCCGCCAGCTTGATGGGCCGGTTGCCGTAGTCGCTGCCTTCGCGCTTCGTCTTGAACCGACGGGATTTCTGACGGCGGGGAGAGGAAGAAGGGAAGAAAAACGGCAGCGTCCCAAACAGGAACAAAGCGCCACTTGATTAAAAGTGGATCCGAAATTAGCAAATTATTTTTTATTATTATAAATTATACTTTGTTGTAACTTTGAACTGAAAAAAACAAACAAAAAAACCCCAGTATATTCCCCGCACAATTAACTCATATTAAAAGACAAACAAAAAAAAGTTTGAGATTATGATTAAAACATTAATTTAAAAAAAAATGGACAATGGAACAAATGGAAATTAATTTGAGCACAACCCTGACTGATAGTACCAACCCGTGCTAGTAGTGCACGTTAAAAGCATGTGACAGACGACTGAGTTGGATGAGTAAAGCGATGGTGTTAGTGACTCCAGCAGGAGGAGGATGAAGTTGAGCCCGTTAAAATGTCCCGACAGCAGAGGGAGGAGGGGTGGAGGTTGAGAGGAACAAACATGCAGCGCGTTTACATGCACGCTAAAATTCTGATTTTTATTCCGGATATTGCAACAGTCACGTGAATACTCTGATCCAAATAAAGAGCCTGGTGAACAGCAGCAGGAAGCCACACTTTGGGAGGAGTGGGAATGAAAGGGCAGAATATTTTTTTAATTCTTGGGACGGCAAAAAAAACAGGAATTACTTAAATTCCTCTCCTCCCAACCTGATTAACTAAGTGTGGAAACACTGTGGAATTACCTCTTTTATTTTGGTTCTAGTTTATCTATCTAAACTGGGCTAGTTGAATGAATCGGAACAATGCAAACAAATGCAAACACCTTATTCAGAATATCATCTTATGGTTATTCACCTTATTCTGATTAATGTGTGCATGTAAAGGTGCTGATAGTGGTGAAAGAAAGAAAACAAGGGAAAGATGGAGGGAGGGAGGGATGGAGCTTTATACCGGGCAGTCATGAATGGTCTGTACCGACCAGCGGCGAGAGGCAGAAATTGTGGGCTTCTGATTGGAGGAAAATGGGAGGAAGGAGAGGATCACGGCAGCACAGAGACGAGAGATCGGCCGGTTTGGGAGGAAGGGGGATGGGGTGCAGGCCAATCAGGGAGACAGAAAGACACAAGGATGAGGAATGAACACACGACATGCAGCACAGCACGCCGTCCAAACCAAACCAGCAAACTGGAGCCGAGACGGGTCACGAGAACTTCCCATTTCTGTATCGGCTGGTGCCGACTACACAATGCATCCAGTTCAGTGGAGGAAACTCCAGCTTGTACAGTCACAATATCTTTAAAAAACGTTTGAATGGAAAGAAATTATGACTATAGGCGATTCCTTCTTAATTATTTTGGCATTAAATTAATAAATAAAACAATGAATTCAAGTGTAACTATTTCAATCTATTTGTTATAGTTTCTTCATTATATAATTTTAATTGTAAATAATACGATCTCAATCTGAAATAAATCAGCTTTTAAAGGTAAAATATGTAATTTCTGCCGCTAGGGGTCTCTCAATCCAAACAATAACAAAAGACGGCGGAGTTTGATGACGTAGAAATAGCGTGGGATCATGGGAGTTGCTGTCTTCATTGCACCATTGCCGATTTTCATCGGCAAAGAGAACAGAACGCGCAGCAAACGGCAATAAATAATCGTGCTCCATCAAACAATAGTTAGTAGAGTAATAGTAGAGCAATACAAACAATAGTACAATACAGTGGCTAGCTAATGTTAGCTCATAGACGCATCATCGACCGATGTCGCCGCCATAATGGAGCGGGCAAGACTGGCCTCTAAACAAATAAAAGTAAACAGGGGAGCTGCGGTTTTTCTGGATAAAAAGCACTTTAATGTTTACGTTTCTCAACCCATTTCAATGTTATATTCAAGGATTTATGATCTACGTGGAGTAGCAAACAAAACCTTTTTTTTTTCCAAACTTTTTTCTACTCCACGTAGATGGGCCTGTCCAATATGGCGGCGACGTTGACGTACGATCCAATTGAACAACCTAATGAAATGGTCCGTTACCTATATAAAAATTTGGGATTTCTCTGGGTTTGAAAACCCTAACCCACATTTGGGATAATGTAAGTACACAACTCAACAAAATATATAACATAGGTCTAGTAATTTTTAGACATTTAATGCAGAAAAGCATTGTTGTTTAAAACATATTGTAACTTTAAAAGCAGATGTTTATCTAAATAAAATTATTTAAAATTCCAACTTATGAATGGCATTTGGTTCATTTAACAACATTTTATCTAGCTTTTCTTTTCTCATCTATTCTTTGAATAGAAGATGAAGGAGAATGGATGACATGAATCTCTATTCTCTTCAATATTCTCTATTTCTGTAATTTCCCTCCGGGGATGAATAAACTATCTATTTCAGCCTGACTGATAACTTTGTGGCATGATGTATCATTCAACCCCTAGGATTTAAAAATTGTAAGCAGGTATTGGCGATGTACTGTATGTATCGATATTGTGTAAAATTCCCTGAATATTGCCCAATACTATGCGTATGTTTATGCACACATACACAGGCGAGGCCTCACCCGCTCCTTGTAGTAGAAGGAGGAGATGGAGACGGTGTCCTTGTCGGTTCGGGTCGGGCTGCCACTGTACAGCCTCAGTGTGCTCTGGGACTCTGTACGCATCTTCATGGGAGTCAGGACGCCACTGTGGTATGCAGAGAGCGCCGACAGAGACCTGGAGCATGCACACACACACCACACACAATAGAAACATTTGATCAGAAACTTTAGGTCATGTCTCCCAGTCATCATTAAATTCAGAACAGAATCAGAATTAACTTTATTCCGCCAGGGAAATTTACTAGGAATTTGTTCTGGAGAGGTTAGGTGCGTTTCACTACACTTAGCATAAAAAAAAGCTTAACAGTGTGACAAATGGTGTCACATCACAATTTCATGACGTCCTAATTTCAATATCACCTAAACAAGATAAATAATGATATTGAGTTATCCCTCAGGACATCAGACATTAGCCTCACAATTATGATGGGCTACTAGAAATTTCCAACAAAAAGTATTACTTGACATCTTCATGAGTTTATATCCCAGTATGATCTCACCTAGGAGTGGGCTCAGTGGGTGGCACAGAGCGGTGCATGGTGATCGGCCGCGTGAAATACACCAGACAACCGGTGCCGCAGAACCGAGCCCCCGAGGTCCGAGGGAAGGGGATGTTGGCGTCCTGTCGGAGAGAAAAACACGACAACTTGGATGTAAACCAGGACTCAATGGCTCTGATTCATTTCAATTAGGACTCGCCAAGTCCCTGGAAGGGAACAACCCTGTCATAAAGGACATCAAAGACGTATTTTAATTTAATTTCTTTTTTTAAGGGCAATTGTCCTTGTGAAAGAGACTATTTCACATCTCAGTTCGTTGTCTTTATACAATGAAAAGACCATGTGCAATTACTGTGGAAGTTTTCTTTTGGCTAAAATAGAAAATAATCCACATTGTGCATTAGTGCACATCTTGTCACTTTGGCAATGGTGGTACAAGAAAGTAAATAAAAGGCAGCGAGGAGAAAAGAGGAAAGATGGATTATTACATCTGATAATTAATCACTCTTTCCGACGCCAGATGCTTTCATTTTCTTGGCAAATATTTTCCCAAATCGAACTTAACGGCCTTTTCCGCTGAGCTCCGTCGTACCTGGTAGGAGCCGTAGGTGTTGGTGACCCTAGGGAAGGCGGGCAAGGCGGGTGTGACCGGGTTGGAGAGGACGTAGGGGGTGGAGGCTGGACCGTCCTCCTGGGTCTGAACGTGGGAACCAGAGAGAAGACCAACAACACCGTGTGTGACAAGTGAGGAGGATAAACAGTGTAATGAAACTTGTTGAACAGTGCAATGCATCACATCATGCAGATACGAGTCAGCAGCTTCAGTTAATGGTCACATCAACCATCAGAATGGGGAAAAAAATGTGATTTCAGTGTTTTCGACAACAGTTTCTTAGAGTTTACTCAGAATGGTACGAAAAACAAAAAACATCCAGTGGGCAGCAGTTCTGCGGACAGAAACGCCTTGTTGATGAGAGAGGTCAATGGAGAATGGACAGAAACTGGACAGTTGACGACTGGAAAAAATGTAGCCTGGTCTGATGAATCCCAGACCAGATGGTAGGGTCAGAATTTCGCGCCAACAGCATGAATCCATGGACCCAACCTGCCTTGTGTCAACAGTCCAGGCTGGTGGTGTGGGTGTAATGGTGTGGAGAATTTTTTCTTGGCACACTTTGGGCCTGTTAATACCAATCAATCATCGCTTGAATGCCACAGCCTATTTGAGTATTGTTGCTGACCATGTGCATCCCTTCATGGCCACAATTTACCATCTTCTAACGGCTACTTCCAGCATGACAATGCACCATGTCACAAAGCAAAAGTCGTCTCAAACTGGTTTCATGAACATGACAATGAGTTCAATGTTCTTCAGTGGCCTTCCCAGTCACCGGATCTGAATCCAATAGAACACCTTTGGGACATGATAGAACAGGAGATTCGCAGCATGAATGTGCAGCTGACAAATCTGCAGGAATTGCGTGATGCAGTCATGTCAACATGGACCGGAATCTCAAAGGAATGTTTCCAACATCTTGTGGAATCCATGCCAAGAAGAACTGGGGCTGTTTTGAGAGCAAAGGGAGGCCCTGCCCAAGTGTTCAGTGAGTGTAACTTGGCCTGTTTGCATGAACACATTTATACCCTAATTTATAGACACCACAGACTGCATCATTTGCTCTGTGCTGCAACAACCAAATCTGGATTAATACACTATATCCTATCTTATCTAATGTGTGTGCCACTGAGGGATTCCCACCATGTCAGATTCCAGACAGGACACCAGCTGCCGAACGCACGGCTCCAAACAGTTCTGGTTCCTCTTCACCTTCTGCAGCGAAGTGTCCGTCAGGATCTACAGAAAGTTATCAAGAGAGTCTGTCTTGTTGTCATCAAAATATGCATTGGTTGTATTTCACATGAACTGTAATGAGCCTAAACTCAGCAACGTCTCTAAAGAAAATACAAAAAGAGGCAAGCATGGGCAGGGTGTATAAACTGGATTTGAGCATCAGTGATACATCCCTTCAAAAAGCATTTAATTGTTCCCATTGTTCCAAAATGAAAAGTTATGTTTTGGACTGCTGGATATTAAGCCATTTCTTTTTTATTTATATTAAATTATTTGTATGTTTAAGTTCGGCGTTACCTTCTGTATCTTCGTCCTCATGGCGGCTGGGATGGTGGTGGGGGAGACAAATTGGAAAGAGGGGGCGGCGTTGTTGGGATAGTGGGCCGGGAACTTGACCACCAGACGGACCTGCTGGCCCCCGAAGTGAGCAGACACCACGCAACTCCGGTTCACAGCGTCCATCTACATGCAGGTTTGGACACAAAACGCGCTATAAGATGGCATCTTAACAATTAGACAAAAAGACAATTCTACGCCCTACCTTTCAGATTCCGCCCAAAGTGAGCTCACCTCTACGTTGACATTCCTGATTTGCAGGTTGACCAGTGAGAACTCCTGCTGCAGGGTCTGGGGTAGTCCCGGACCCGGGGCTTCGTGGCGTCCACTGGAGCCCAAGGCAGACTGCACCCCATCCTGGTCTGGGGAAGCAGGGTCAGATGGTAAATGCTGAATGGAATGCATTTGATACAGCTTCTCCTCTAGTCCAGAGACACAATGTACATTTCAGACTGTGCAGCATCTACGTAGCTGGTTTTGCAAACCCTGATGAAGTAGAAATATTCTCTATTCTATTGGGGACAACAAGGGGTTTTTGTGGCCTTGGCCCCGGGCTGTATGAATGTCAGAAAGCTATCAATAAAAGTGCGTCCTAAAAACACACTTATTTTTTTGCTTTCAACTACTAATTATCCTGAGTTTTTTTTTTAATTTATTCATTCATTTATTTATTTATTTATTTATTTGAATTGTCAGTTATTGGCTTTAACTGTAATTTATTGGGAAAGTTAATATTTGCTAGAATTTTTCAACCTTATATTCATCATCATTTTCATTCATCATCAATCATTTTATTCGCATTTGGAGTCTGTTTATTGTGCATTCATTGTTTATATTGCACATTCCAGCTTCTGGCTTGAATACAAAGCGTTTTAATGCTGTAATGAGTAATCTATAAATACATTGAGGTTGTTTTTTTTTGCACCGACTATCATCATCGGAAGGGGTCTGGGAGCCTCGCGTCATGACGCGCGTTGCATGACGCGTGATGACGCATCGCTGCGCGCCTGACGGAGCCGGTGTGAATTGAAACATTGATTAACATGGCAGCGTTCTCTGAAGCGTCGACGTGAAACGGGTGTTAATTTTAATCAACCGATGTTATCTTTTATAAAGTACTTGTACTTTCAAAACTGAAGTTCTGAACGTACAAGATTTATTCACTATTTTCTGTTTATTTCTCGGTTTTGTTGAAAGATTAATTTATGAATGTACATAAACCCTTCCCTCCGACTAGACTTCTCTCTAAGAACACTCCAACACTCACACTATACATTTATACTCATGCACACCCTACGCTACTGATATACTAATTTACCACTTCCCATACTGTCTTTTTGCTTCAAATATTGTTATTTTCAATTATTTCAATAATCAATTAGCTTAAGCTTCCCTTAAGTTTTGGTGTGTCTCACTTTTTTGTCACGGTCTTAAAAGCCAGAGTTGTGAGAGTTTGTGTTTACATTGTGTCCTCGGGCAATCCATATAATCATCCAATCCTAATGATGATTACTTTGATGTGGAAATCCTCACCTTGCAGGTCATCGGCGGAGAGGCCGGCGCTGTGCTGGGATTCGGGTTCCTGTGACGATAGGGTCTTCTCGGGCTCCATGGTGAGAGATATCCCCTCCAGCAGCTCATCCACCATGTCGTTGGCACACAGCTAGAACCAGAACACACACATCCAACGTCAACTCGCATCCCAATGCTCCTTTCGCTAGTTTGAGGCCGACATTAAATCAGGAACTAACCTTCTGCAGTTGCGGATCCACCCGCCATATTCTCAGCGTCTGGTCTCTGGACCAGGTCACCAGTTGGCAATCTTTGGAGCCTGCAGAGACGACGGAAGATGACTATCTCGATTAAAAATACTGTAATTAGAGTTTTCTTAGTATGAGGGTGTGAAGAAGACACGGACAAGTTCAATTGTCAATAATGAGTGAGTGAGTAGTCTGTGCTAGTAGAACGTCACATGGACTGGGTGTCGAAATACTGAATTGCATAGAAAATATTAATTATACTATACTAATAATTTGAAACATTCTGTGGTGCCTAAATTTCGATACATAAGTGGTTTATTTATTCCGTGTTGGCGAGTTAAAAGCAAAACAAGAGGTTTGCACAGTAAAAGTGACTGAATGCTGCAAAAATAAATGTGAAAAAAGAAAAGTATTTTATCAAGCAAAATGATCTGCCAACACGTGGTTTAGAAAAATACTATTTCATGCTAAAACAGTCCTCATAGTCTCAAAAAAAAGTAAATTTTTCATTGTAGTATTTATTCATTGTCTTGAAACTTCCTCTTTCAGAGTGGAGGGCTTTGAAAATCTGCTGTTCTCTTTAAAAAGTTACTTATTTTACTGAAAGAAGTTCCAAGAATAAGTTATTTTTTCAGAGGGACTGTGACCTTCTTTCTGCGGTCGCCACTGGAACTCCAGCACCACGTCGTCGTGGCCGACGAAGGCGTGCACGGGGCTGTTGAGGTCCAAGGTGCTCCACAGCAGCAGGCTGTTTTCCCTCCGGAGCTGCGGAACCATCACCGTCACCAGGCCATGGGAGAAAGGCTGGAGACACACACACAAAATGTTTTGGATAATAGAAAAATGCATGTACAAACATTGATAGTAGAATAACTAAAATTCTACTAACAGTAGCAAAAGAACATCTTGGCCTAAAAGAAAGCAAAAATAGTGTTTTCCATTAATAAATCTGCTAAAAGCACTGTATGTACTGAATATAATTTATCTCTTCAACTTTCTTACATTTAATTCAGTTCAACACATTACCACTGACTAAAACAAATTAACCATTATTTGTTAACATATGCAAGTAAAACAATATATAGTGTTAAAAAATAAAGCTGAGAACACATGCAAACAACAACAGATACAATCCCAAACACACAACGAATCACTGAATCACATGAAATAAAGTCATCATGAGTGCGTGAGAGGACGCTCACCGTGTATCTGGCCTTCCAGACGGGCACCTGACAGGACAAGATGTTGAAGTACTTCCTCGGTTGTCTGTAGTCCCAAAACTACACAGACAGATTAAGAAACATTGCGGTAAAGGCTGAGGGTGATTTCAAATATTAGGAAAAATGGTTCTAACAGGGAATCAGGAACAGCCATTCTGCTGCTTTGGGCCAAATTAACCAAACTACTTTGTTTAAAACTTTGAATATTGTTTGCTTTTTTTTCTCTCTCTTTTACTCCTGGGAACCAATGTTACTCTTCTGGAATAATGCACACATGATTTTTTTTTATTACAAGCAAACAACACCCCAAAAAACTTGAATTAGACTCTTGTCTTATTTTTCTTATAAATGTATTCAATACTTTAGTAATAATTTAATATTCTAAGAATCTCTTGATATGTAAAGAATCTCTTTTTATTTTTGCTATGGTCAGTTTTGGGTGTTAAATGGTACAGACAGGCTGGATCTGGCCTGTGAGCCACGGTCTTCTTACCCGGACAGAGTTGTCCTGACTGGACGTGGCCAGGATATACTCGTTATCCGGGTGCCAGTCCAGCCCATGGATCTTGGACAGATGGGCGGCTACATACTCCACCGCTGCGTTTGGTTTCTGGTAGGAAGGAATTTAAATATGAAAGAGGTGCTTTAGTGCAGCCCAACCTGATTTTCCCCTCAGAGACCCCCAAAATCAAACCTGATTCAATCAGAGACCTCCCTATTTAAAAGCAATACTTGTTTTTTTTAACCCAATGTATTTATTAGTTATATTATACTAGTTATATTATATTAGTTATACTTATACTTGTTCTTGTCCGAATAGTTCTATTTTCATGGTAGAGAAAGCAAGATTTTTAGGGTATACAATACATTTAAACATATAGTCATGGATTTTGTTACAATTTATACTTTTTGGGATTTTTGAACCAATATTTGATTATTAGGACACATATACCTCAAATCGTCCAAGGCTACATGACCTCACTGTGATCCCTGTGGGGGTTTCTCCAGTCCAAGTCCTTCCATAAATGTTTATGCATTTCTTAATGCATTGCAATATACATGAACTTTTCAACAGATGTTTGTTCTGTCAGGGAGACTGAAGAACGTCGCTCACTCTTTTGTCCCAGATCCGTACATCCCCGTCATGACTGGAGGCCAGGAGGTACTGTTTCTTTCGGTTCCATTTCACTTGAGAAGCTCCCGCTAGAAAATAAATTAATCAATATAAAAATAATAAAGAAAATTATTTGCTGCACATTGAACCACTACAAAACATTTCACACTCACCAACAGCAGATAGCGCCACCGTGGGTTTCCTAGTGTCTCTGTCAAGACAAAGATGGACAGATTAAAAACTTGAATGTGCCAGTTAAACAAAGTCACCAGTTGGGATCTTAACAGAGGAAAATATGCTTAATAGTTGTTAGCGTTTAAATCCACCCAGAACACCACACACTGTCAGGTATTTGGGTGTTCACTGGACCGTTGCATATTGTGCTCTTTTAAAGTGCAGAATGACCACAGTGAATTATGCACTTTGTACATTATAAATGAATATAACATTTCTAGTTTAAACAGTTTGATGCTCTGACAACATTTCATGACAACATTTTGGGGATGTTGTTAAGCCTCACAAGGAACTAGGTGTTAAATGAGTCTCTCCTTTACATCTGCTGATTTACCTGGTGTCCCAGATGTAGATGTAAGTGTCCACAGAGCTGGTGACGAGGTACTCCGGTTCAAACCATGACCAGTCCAAGTCACTGAAGTCAAACACAAGTTGTATATTAATTCCTCCTCCGCATCAAAATGCTTCGTAGAGATTCTATACTTTGACAAAGAAATTGTCGTATAATTATTGTGTCCAGAAGTGGTGCCGTTACCAAGGACTGGGTCAATTTGTTTTAACCAACATAGATACAGACACCTTAATATTATGTAAAACTTTTTTTTTTTTTTTTACATACCATTACTTAAGCTTAATTCGTTTTTTGCTCATTCACGCTAAAGAATATAACTACTAGGGTATCTAAATTTGTCATTGAACACCATAGAATTTAGGACACTTTAGAAAGCTGTTGATATCCAGCGCTACAGGTACCTGATTACTCGCGTGTGCCCTTGCAGGGATGTATGCACGGCTCCACTCCCATCTCTCCAAACATAAAGGTCAACTCGCTGGTTGCTCTGCAAAAACACAGGAATCCGACCACTGTTCATTCAGCAAAGAAATCTATTCTCATTCAAAATTTCTCAAGCTTCAGAAAAAAAACTTGCGTAAAATCCCACGTCAGGCCATAAAATAAAGATTACTGCTTAAAATATGACATGAGGTAAATTTCCTACTTAAATAAGAGTCTATTACACAAGACTCACAGAGGCAGCGAAAACGTGGGACTCAGATTTGTGAGGATTCCACTGAACTGTCCCCACATCCCACTTGCTCTGACGTCCGATTTTCCGGGGGGGTTCAGACGGGGTCTCCAAATTAACCACATACAGGAAGCGTCGACTGAAACAACAAGAGCCCTTGATCATAAATTAATCTTTGCTGAAATCAGCTGTAATTACAGAAATATTTTTTTCTCTCCTTAGCTGAAGCAGAGACAGCTGCCATAATTTGGCACATTGGTCCCAACTTCGAATTAAAAGTTAATATTTATAATAATAATATAAAACTATCAAAATGTAGTTTTAATAATCTGGACAACAAAAAAGATGTCTAACAATGTTGAAAAGACAACCCCCAGACTATATCAAATGCAGTCCATTTACCATATAATTGGCTGCTTAAAATATTGTGTTTTTATTGCTTTGCGTTATTGTACAGAATATCAGCAACTGATTATATTATCGTTTTGTTTTGATTTTTTGTGCACATATCAAATGTTAAGGTCCCTCGCCGCTCAACATTGGATCTCGGGCGTTGATCCAACAAAGGTCAAGAACAAGTGCTTGTATATTAATGACACCTCAATATTAAGTGGAAGAAGAAAACTCCCCAGTGTGTAGTCATGCAAACGTACCCCGACAGCACGGCGTGGTGGCCCAGGCAATCCACAGACATGGCGGTGGCCTGCGAAGAATAGGAAAACACATTTAAACTCCAGGGCGGGGCGGGGCGGGACGGGGCCGGGCCTCACATTTTTTGATGAATACCTCAACGTCGATAATAGACAACAGAGGATATTTTGGGCAAGACTATTTGTGCTTTCAATGAGATATCTACACGCAAGAAATATTTGAGAAACAATCAATAGTAATTTGGATATTATGGCCATTGATTAGAGCAGCTAGAACAGTCTATGAAGTTCAGAAAAGTGCATTTCTTGTAATGTAACGCAGCCTTAAAAGTCCACATGTAACTAAATCACGGTATCATGAAAACCCAGAATCCCAGACGCTCTCTCGCCTCACATCACGATATCAGTATTATATCGATTTAATGGTCATTTTTTGTTTTGTATATTTACATTTACATTTTAAGGTTTAATGCATATTGCCAATGTTTATATTTTTTGTTCGTTTAAATTTCTTTTTATATATTGCCAATTTTTCAATTTTTTGTTACTTTTTAGGTTTATTGAATATTTCTGTAGATTTGT
>OMKR01103699.1:0-11824 GCA_900302355.1 Cyttopsis rosea | reverse complement strand
GGGATCAGAGGCATCGGGATCCGGCAGCTGTCGTGCCTGTGGAATGGTGGTGTCCCTGAACCGGGTACATGCCCATCTCACCGCCACATCCAAGGCCCCGCTCTCCAAGGGGAAGCCTGTAGGAATAAGATCGGTTAACACAGTCTCATAGTGACATTTTAAAATACACATGCTGTTGTTCTATTTGTGGTGGATAAATTGGGGGAAGCGGGGTTAATACTCTCTGCTAGCTTTCGTCCTTGTCCGGAAATGTGTTTTAATGACATGGGTTAAAGGTGGTGTGTTATGTGAGGTGGGTTCTGGGCGGTGAGTGGGTGGTGGGTGCTTGTGTGTTTGTGTGCTGGTCATCTTCCAAAAGGGTCAAAGGTGCAAATCTGGATTCATAATGGAACATGTTTAAACAATCTGACAAATTGAATCAGATAAAAACATCGGTGGTACCAGTGTCTCTTGATGATTCTTTCTCTTACCAGCAGGTGCAACGGCCCAGGTCTGTGGCCGAGTATGATGATGATGGTGGTCTCCCCGGGGTTGATTTTTCACCAGGGATGTTCAGTGGCCTAAGAGGCTGAGGTCCCGCACCGCAACTAGGACTGAAGAGGCCGGGGGGCTCGAATCCCTGCGCCGTAGGGTGGATGCTCAGTCTCAAATGTTCCTTTTTTAGGAAAAGCTGGGTATGTCGGCTGACATTTCGTTGCTGTAGTTCCAGAGGACCTCCAAGAGGCACAAGGTCAGTTGTTGACCCCACCGGTTTATTCAAAATTATAAAACACTTTCATGAAATAAATTTGTATTTATCTAAAATAAGTAAATCATAAAATAAAAGATAAAATATGAATGTTCAAATCCAGCCTCAAAACTCACCTCTTCAAAACTGCATACTCCCTGTAATTTCCATGGTGCTTTCTTTGTCTTATTTAAATTGTTTCTCTCTTTTCACTTTTATTACTTTGCTTTTATCTGGTGTTTTGCATCTGTTTTAACTCTGTAAAGTGTCCTTGAGTGACGTGAAAGGCGCTTTTAAATAAAATGTATTATTATTATTATTATAAAATACATATAATAAGAACACATAAAAAATTTATAAAAACATTAAAGGGAGGGGCAAAGGCCTGACTCACTTCTTCAAGATGGAGGCATAGAGTAGGGAGGACTTCCTCTAGGCCTTTCTCTGATTCAGGTGTGGGGCCCCAGGTAGATTCAGCAGAAATGGACCCTATCTGGGTTAAAAGCTGTCCAATAGTGCCCCCTCCTGGCGAAAAAGAATTAATGTTTTCAAAGAAATTCATAAAATACAGAGATTCACTTAAAAAGGTCTAAAACAGTTAGAATAAAAAAAAAATACAAAGAAATAAAAACATAAATAAAAGAACATTATTTGTTAGGAATGAAAGGAATGAAATAAAAACAGAAAGGCATGTTTTAAAATATAAAATGAATATAAGGAATAAAATAAAACAGCATAAAATTTGGAACTTATATGTTTGAAAAAGCAGAAGAGAATTTAAAAGGTGGCGCTGGCTACATTAGGTTTTTTTTTTGTTTTATTTCATTTATTCTTTCATTCTCTTTTTGACTTTTTCTCTTTTTTTCAGGAGCCATGTCAAATTCACTCAACCACAATCCACACACACACACACGTCTGTAACTAACCCCACAGGTTATCTTACAGATAATTGCAGGAACAATACGATTAACTCTCACACACACCAGCCAGGACTATCTGTAGCACAGCCCACTCGTGGTAAAGTTGGCACGCTCAAAGCCTTACTTGGTCCTCCATCAAGTACACCTTTTGACGTTAAAGAAAATAGTCCACACTTACACTTTCGGGAATTTCACACATATCGCTAACAAACACACAGACTGACAGCAAGCTTCAGAGAGAACTTGCCGCTCTTTGATGGACATCTGTTGGGCGGTCATCGCGTCCGCTCGTGGTGAGTGTCGAATGTCGAGGTCACCCATGAGTTCTGGTTGGCTGACATCCATGCCATTGTGGGGTTGGACTTGCTAACCCGTTGGAGAGCCGTAGACGATGTGCCGGGGGCCATCCTTCACCTCAGTACAGCAACTGTGCACAGTGCAGCTACTAAGCCTCCAAAAACTCTGTCTGAGCCCGCACGACCAGTGCCACCCATTGTCCTCCACTCCAATGACGTCATCCACAGTCCAGCCAGTGCCACCATCAGCAGTCCAGCCGGTGGTCATGCGCCAGCAGTCCAGCCGGTGCTGGTCCCCCCCACAGGGTCATTGCCCGTTGTCCAACCACTGCCAGCAGTCCAGCCGGTTTCAGCACTAGTGGTCCAGCCGTCGATGGGGTCAGCGGTCCAGCCGTTGCCAGTTTCAGCACCAGCGGTCAAGCTGTCACGAATGATCCAAGTTGCCAATGGTCCTGCCGTCGTCAGCGGTCCTGCCAGGGTCAGAGCCGGGGATGTCGACAGCTATCCAGTCACCAGCCCAGGCAGTCACACCACCCTCTGCTGAGACAGTGCAGGCTGTCCAAGACCTCTGGCCTCCTGGACCTATTCACAGGCATTTTTGCAGCCAGGGGCGAGGACTGTAAGCAAACCCGCTTATTGCAACATGACGTTAACACTGGCGACGCCCACCCCATCTGTCTCTGACCACACCAACTGGCATTCGCTAAGCGCCAGTCCGCGGACCAAAAGATTCAGGAAATGCCAGAGGCAGGGATTATTTAACCCTGGAACAGTCCTTGGGCTGCTCCAGTGGTCCTTGTTCGCAACACCTGCATAGACTAAATGCCATCACCCGAAAAGCCTCTTACCCGCTCCCTTGCATTGACGATGCCCTCAATTACGTCACCAGTTCCAGTTGGTTCAGGTCCCTGGACCTGTGCAGTGGGTACTGGCAGGTGGAGCTGGCACCTGAGGCGAGACCAAAGATAGCCTTTACCATCAGACAAGGGCTTTGGCAATTTCGGGTGATGCCATTTGGACTGTGCGATGTCCCAGCCACGTTTGAGCCCTTGATAAAGACAGTGCTGTCCTCCATTCCTTGCAATCGTTGTGTGTTCTATCTGGATGACCTGCTGGCACATGCACCAGACTTTGAAGGGGCGCTGCAAACCTACAGGAGGTTTTTGTTGTCATCCGCCAGGCTGGCCTTCGCCTCAACCCAAAGATGTGCAACCTGCTACAGGGAGACCACTTTCTTTGGTCACGTCATCGGGGAGCATGGAGTAGTCACTGACCATGGGAAGGTGGCTGCAGTGAGAGACTGGTCCACCCCCTGCAACGTCTCGGAGCTGAAGAGCTTACTGGGCCTGGCTTCTTACTAGCGAGACAGGAGAGGGGCTTCGAACCCATGTCCTGCTCAGCATTTTATTACAGAGGAACTGACTGAACTACGGAATGGAGTCACAGTGTGGAATTGATCATTGTAAGATTGTCTAAAAAGAAACTGCACGTAAATACCAATAAAAAACATTCCATTTTATTTGTAAACTGAACTTTACAACGACAGGTTAATTTACAATAGAATCACCAAACCTGAGTGAGCTGTTTGCGTTTACTATTTTGTCTCTGCCTCAAAAAGTAATTAGTAGACTTGTGCTGCGAATCTTCCAATGCATTTCTTCCAGGGAATGCGCCTCGCACCGCTGGCTGTGTGAGCAGCGGAATGCCACTACTGCCTACGCCAAGAGGAGCGGGGAGAAATGTTTCCTGAGGTGGCCGTGCTACAGCTCCAGGACATAGCTACAGACCAGTCATCGGACATCGACCTCCAGCTATTGCTACAAGGGAAGGACAGCGACCCAATGCTGCGATGGGTGAAGCAGTGGTTGGCAGGGGGCCAGAGACCAGCCTGGTGCACCATGTCGGCTTTTGACCCAGAGACAAAGGCCTACTATTCCCAGTGGGCCTCCCTTTTGCTGCGTGAAGGGTTGTTGTACCGACGATGGCAGACACCAGGAAGGGGACGAGATCTGCTGCAGTTGCTGGTTCCCCAAGCCCTCCGTCCTCAAGTCCTCCAGCTGGTGCACGGTTCAGTGGGGGCGGTTTCCAAGACGCTCCACCAGCTCCGGGCTCGCTTCCATTGGGCAAGGTGTAGGCAGGATGTGGAGCTCCACGTCCATTGTTGCGATGCCTGCACTGCCCAGAAGGGCCCGACCCATCGCTCCCATGCCCCCATACAGCAGTACCAGGTGGGGGCCCCAATGGAGCGGGTCAGAGTGGATTTCCTGGCTTGTTTCCTGTGACAGATGCTGGCAACTGCTACATCATTGTGGCCATGGACTATTTCACAAAGTGGCCTGAGGCCGATGCGGTGCCAGACCAGACAGCCATCACAACGGCCGATAAACTGGTAGGGGAGATGTTCTGCCGTTTTTTTTTTAATTTAATTGATCTGATTTGATTTATTTCTACTGATTTATCGATCCACCGGAAAACTTCCCCCTCGATGCTTCCCGGAGTGTGAGCCCAGTCTGAGTACTGCAGTAGTTAGGGAGGTTTGGGATTTAAAGCGAAATATTAACAATAATAACAACAATAACAATAACAATAGTAATATTAGCAGTTGATGTGGATAAAGTGCGTTTGTACACCGTAGTTTATCATCTTTATTCCGCTTCATCATGGAGTTTGTTGTGGAAACGGGCGGGGTTTGGAAAACTGAACCCAAAGCAAGAAAAGTAGATTGATAGAGAAACACTTGGTGATGGTACAGGAACAGTTGATCTATTATTACTATGACTTTATTATCTTTGTATATTCTGACTTTATTGTCAGAAAGTGCTCTGATTAACCCCTGAACTCTAATCATTTTATATTACATATTATATAATATATAATATTTCCTCTTCCTGACACTATTCAAAATCTTTTTTAATGTCTTCCTCGTGTGAGGTAGTGTCACCGTTAAAACCTATGAAGGTCAGATTCTGCACTTTCCCCACTTATTCAGGCAGCAACTTTTTATTTTTGACAAATCTGGGAGATGCCCCTGAAGAGTGGAGTCTTCTAGGTAAATAAATAAAAATTAAAACAAATAAAAATATTTTATTTCGGCAAAGTGACTGGTGTTGGGTTGTCCGCTAGATGGCGCCATGCACAGACTGCAGCACCAGAAATAGCTGCACAGCCCCTGTCACTTTAACACAGCATCCGCTGCACAAATGTTTATTATTATTATTATTATTATTATTATTATTATTATTATATTATTATTATTATTATTATTATTATATTATCATTATTATTATCATCATCATTATTGATCAATTAATTGAAACTGAATTTAATTTATTGATAAATCGCCCAATGTACATCACATGTTGAACGATACCAGATTCCACCTCGAAAGTTAACACTTAAAACAATTAAATGATTGTTCTTTCCGCCACGTGTTGGACCTGATTGTAGTGAATGTGATTTTTTAAACGATCACAGTCTGATTTGTGATTTCTCTTCTGACTCTGATTGATCAGTGTGTGAACCAATCGGCCTCCATCCCGGTGCTGCATTCAAGTCATATCGAAACCACGAAACAACAGCTTCGCCGCCATCATCCTGATGCTGCGCCAAGATAGTTTTCTTTTCGGAAACTTTTGTTAATGGCATCAACTAAAGCCAGATTTTCACCCGTTACACAGTTTTACTTTCCAATAAAAGACACAAATCAACAGTAGATGCGAGCAAGGTAAATTAACTTTAATTTATATCATAATTATAGATTACTTCTATATTACAGGTTTCTTCAGGTTAATGAAACTGACGTGTTATTATTATTATTGTTTTTTTTTTTAATCAAAGCTAATCTTTTACATACAGTAATACTTGACTTCGCTGATGTGAAGCTGCGTTCAAACGGGAAGCTCGTAATTCCGACTCTCCGTCTGACATGCACGCAGCATAACTTGCGGACCGCCGCGCACTTCCACAGTGAATGAATTATAATAATCATAACGTAATAATATAACAACAGTCGTTTCTCTCATTTAAACACATAATACCAATAATACCAATAATAACAACAACAATAATAATAAAAACATTACATGTGCGAGTTCTATCTGGATCTGTGTTGAGTTTGGGTGGAACCGGGACAGCGGCTCCCAGCGGAGGAGGCCTGTCCGTGGGAGGGACCCGGATCCGGGAAGAGCTGCGAGGCTTCCCACGGCAAAACTCACCCTGACTTTGTGTGGATTCATCTCATTTTTTTATCTTATATTTTATTTTTTTTAATCTAATTGATCAGATTCGATCCATTTCTCCTGATTTTATTGATCCGCCGGAAAACCTTCCCCCTCGATGCTTCCCGGAGTGTGAGCCCCGTGTGAGTACTGCGGTAGTTAGGCAGATTTGGGATTTAAAGCGAGATACTAACAATAATAATAACAATAACAACACGAACAATAACAATAACAATAGCAATATTAGCCGTTGATGTGGATAAAGTGCGTTTGTACACCGTAGTTTATCACCTTTATTCCGCTTTGTCGTGGAATTTGTTGTGGAAACGGGCGGGGTTTGGAAAACTGAGCCCGAAGCAAGAAAAGTAGATTGATAGAGAAACACTAGTGGTGATGGCACAGGAACAGTTGATCTATTATTCTGACTTTATTGTCAGAAAGTGCTCTGATTAACCTCTGAACTCAACTCATTTTGCATTATATATTATATTTTATATTATATTTAATATTCGGTTTCCCAGATTTTGGAATACTTGACACTATTCTAAATCTTTTTTTATTTATTTAAATGTCTTCCCCGTGAGATAGTGTCGCCGTTAATACCTATGGAGGTCAGGTTCTGCACTTTCCCCGCTTATTCCGGCGGCAACTTTTTATTTTTGCCAAATCTGGCAGATGCCGCTGAAGAGTCCGAGAGGACAACACAATAAAGTTAAGTGAAGTGAAGTGAAGTTAGGATAACTTTTTTCCATTGTGGTCGTCTTTCCACCAAGACAAAGATAGCAGACAAGTCCCAGATGACTAAGGTGCCCTGTACCACCACACAGGCTCCATTAAAACACTACATCCCCTTACATAGACACTACAAAGCAAGGCAAAGGAAAATATCTATCTATCTATCTATCTGTCTGTCTGTCTGTCTGTCTGTCTGTCTGCATACATCAACACACTTATAGTACATACATGCACACACATTCCCCCCTATTACAGTACATCTATATATATATTTCCATATTAGAGCTGCAACGATTAATTGATTAATCGTACAGTTGCCAACTATTAAATTAATCCCCAACTATTTTGATCATCGATTAATCGTTTTGAGTCAGAAAAGTCCCAAATCCTCTGATTCCAGCTTCTTAAATGTGAATATTTTCTGCTTTCTTTAGTCCAGTGTGACGGTAAACTGAGTATCTTTGTTGTTTTTTTAAATCTTTGGGACATTTTACGGACGAAACATCCCGTCGATGAATCGAGAAAATGATCGACAGATAAATCGATGATGAAAATAATCGTTAGCTGCAGCTCTAATACATATAATACATATAATACACATGCGCCCAGCACCGCAAACCGCCGTACACCACACCAAACGCACCGCACACCGCACACCAAACAGAGCGGCCACTCCCAATCCCTGTGGGGCCACTTCAACAACAAAGTGTCCTCCGAGCGGACGTAGCTGCATACATTCCGTACACACACATACTTGCACACATACCTACATCCATATTTCACACACCCACATACATTTCTAACTCACTCTCTCATGTTGGTCAAATAACCATTTCCCATGTGTATATTTAAACCCATGACAGGACTGACTTTACTCTACTTTTTAGGAAATAAGAAGCCTCCATAATTAAGTGTTGAAGTGATAAGTTTCTTGTTCATCGACTTTTCACAACATTGGGGAAAGTGTATTGATCAATGAAGGAGGAATGAAACAATATATTGAAACGCCATGATAATAAATCATAAGAAAAACACATGTCGTTATAGACTTTGTGACTTATAGCACCAACTACTGTGTCAGTCTGGTTTATTGCCTGGGGATTTGGTAATGGCAAGTTATTTAAAATGTCATAAATACATTTAAAAAAACAAAATTGGAATCTTACCAAGGTATTTATTTGTTTAAGGGAAATGGAAATGACTTTTAAAAGAAGCCGTTTGGAGGACAAACCACAATTCTCATATTTAGATTCTATATTTATTATTATTATTATTATTATTATTATTATTATTATTATTATTTCGTGTTTTCCAGTAGATGTGATGGGAGATGTTTCTCTGTTCAACTTAAATTTGGAAGTTTAAATGGTTGGCTTTTTAAGCCTGCTAAAGCACAAGGGTAGTGAGGTCTTCACCCTTATTTACATTCTTTCTCCGTCTCTCTCTATCTCTCTCTCTCTCTCGCTCTCTCTCTCTCTCTCACTCTCTCTCTTCCCACCCTCATGACACCAGAAACCCTCTGAAAGTCGTGGCGTCGCGGTGTTCCACATTCTAAACGTGTTCTCAGTTTTATTGTGTAGTCCATGAGTCTGCTGTTGCCATGGCGACAAGAACACCACGTACTTTGAATACTCGCCTGATCCAACAGAATCCTGTACAAGGAATCTGTTGTGGTGAGGATTGGTGTGTTTCTCCACAGACATTTAGCCTAAAAAATAAAAAAATAAAAAAACTTAAACAATGTGAAAAAAATAAAATCAATATTTAGGTATTTGTCCTTTTGGTATTTCATTTTTTGGGTGATTTGTGGTGTTTCCTTGACCGCGCTGCAGTTTGAGTGAAATATGAACCTGGTGCAGATTATTAATGAATGGAGCTGGGACACACATGGGATGAAATTTCAAGCTTCTCCCAAACTGACGAGGCCTTTAGTGGGTGGGACGCTGCGTTATCCAATATCTCAATCCTGAATATCCAGAATATCCATAACAAATGCAAATTTTGCTGTGTGGAATTACAGGTTATTCAGAGAATAATCGGTGTTTTCCTGAATGTTGAAAGCTGCAGCCAGTTAAAATGTGGGATGGGACTCGTATTTACATTTGCTGAATAGTATAAAATGCTTTTTGAAAGAACCTAATATCCACCATGGTCGTCTTTTTTTATTCCCTCATTTTCCATTTCATCCATAGTGAATCAACTGCATTCAACTGATATGAAATGTGCCTTTAAAGCAGCATTATGTAACTTTTGGTATTTGGCACCCCTACAGTTTCTGGGTGCAATTGCACTTTTACACGCTGTCGTAAAACTCGCCCAGATTTTCTCTTCCCGGTCCAAGAATGTATTTACCGGACAAATTTGAACCATATCAGTCACGTTTCAATAACAGTCTATATTACAAACGCAAATATAATGAACACCTACTGTAGGTTACAGCGCTCCTTGCACGGTCCTCACCGCTTCCCGGAGCCGTGGACGCTGTGCCCTCTCTCCCCGGAGCGGGGACGGATGGGGCTCCCTGCTACTGGCGCGACTGTCTACCGGGGCAGCACGCGCGAGTCACAGGATGAAACAAACCCCGTGACGCAATGAAAGTGAGGCTTGGTGGGATCCCGGCCCTGCGGGTGCCGGGCAGACCACCGGCCCATCTTGCCCGTGTCATCGGGGAGGTGCCGCGGCTACGCGGAGCAGCGTAGTGTCATGGGGAGTGTCCCCGTGCTGTTTATTTTGTTTCTGAGTAAAATATAATACATCTAAAATAAAAACGTTCTCAATGTGTTATTGAGAGGAATGGGGCACGGGGATGAGCGGTGGAGGAGAGGTGCCATTCTCCATATTACAAGTCAGTGTAGCATCAAAATGATTTTGAAGCTGTTATTTTAAGATAAAAAAGTTACATAATGTTGCTTTCATTTTAAATCCTTTAAAAAATATGGTGTTGAATATGCGTGTATACATACTTTTTATACGTAGTTCACTCCGAGGCCTGCAAGTGTAAATGGAATGATCACAAAATGGAATTACAATGAGACCAAGACCTCAACCTTTAAATCTGACGTGTGTTGTCGTGTCCGTCCCTGGAGCAGCTTCCCCGTGCAGCGTCCGATCATGGCGGACCTGGTGCAGGATCCCATCGAGGCCATGGCCGAAAGCGCCGTCGCCCAAAACCTGGGACGACGACGGTTCTCGGAGGACGGACATCGGCTGAGTCCAGAGGAGATCGACGGCCTCCTGCACTACAGTGGTGAGCAGAGAAACGTAACGCTCTGCTACAGCTCCTCACTGTGCTCCAATGGGGCAAATGCCATTTCCAAAATGGGGAAACTCACATTTGACTCGTTCCATTTTATTAAAAACGACTTCATGCAATTTACATCAAAGTACATCCAGAGCGTAATGTTGGCTACAGCAGGTTGCCAGTTGGATACGACACAACTGCCTGTTTCTAGTTTCAGAGCGGATGTAGCCAAAAGAGCTGATTGGCAGAAGTTCAATAAAAACCTGATAAAATGCAGAGTGTGCAGCTATTTTTCTCCAGTATAAGATATAAAGACTAAGACAATACTGTGAATTTCACAGTTTTGAAAAGGAGATTAAACTTTTTTTTAAAGGCTTAAACATTTGCCCCATTGCATTGAAGCCCAGTGAGAAGCTGCAGCAGAGTATGAACCATTATTAATGATGGAACCAACATTTTAATGAGGCCCTGGACTGAAAAATGGCCGACGTATCCTTAAGGCACGACGCCCAAGCAGTCGGGCGGGTGTCGGTCACAGTGTTCTGATGTCGTATAAAACCTCGACTTTGATGCTGGTTCCTCACCTTGTCACCCAGAGGGTCGTCCCTTCTTGGTGGTGCATCATCTCCTGGATGTGAAGGAGGAAGGGATCCCCTTCCTGCTGGCGGGGACCCCCATCACCTGCCGGGTGGAGAGCACGGAGCGCTACACCACCCGCTCTAAGGTACGGCATGTCTGTAGACTGTAAAGTTTATCCTTGTTTGCGATGCGATAAAGGTGATGATCTCCTTTGGTGAATAATCACAATTATTTTGTGTCCACAAAAGTCAACTGTTCAAACATTGCAATTTGAATTTGAATTGTATCCCAAGTATTAAAAAGGGTAGATTAGCCCTAAAACATGGCACAAAAAGAAAAATTTGGAGAAAACTTCATATATTATAATGTAATAATGTGCAGTTGTGTCATTTAGAGAAAAAACAAATGTTTTGACTTTAAGGCACAGATTGAACCTGGTGAGTGCATTAAACAGGTGGAGAACACAGGATCCTGCGGTGCTGAAATATAATCTGTCAGGGCTTGTATGAGGTGTTTTTATTGCGTGGGAATGTGTCACCTCTTGCACAGAGTGTCTCATCATTTAACCATCAAACCTCGGAGGAAAAGAAACAAGAGAAGTTTCCACCTCAAAGTCTTCCTGCTCTTAAAGTGGATTCAGATGTGACTGTGACACCATTAGAACCATCGTGTTACTATATGTTAAACTGAGTTACTGATTATAAGCCCAGCAGCGTTTTGAACTATTGAACCTATTTTGAACCTATATATGAACGGACTAGTTCTTTATTTCTTTAATTCACAGACAAAGATGGCCATTGAATCATGTTTAAACCTCTGACCACAGAAAGCTTATTATGGGATCTTACAGGATGTAAAAGTATCGGGATATGTTGCTTCATGATGTATTTCCACCATTTAATAGTTACAGTTATTCGCAGTTTACTGTTTAGTTTTCACGACGTGTTTAGTGACCTGCACGTCCAATCATGGGTCTTTGCTGCTAATGCCAAATGCTCGTGAATGCTTTAAGGTAAAGGGTGTGTGTGTGTGTGTGTGTGTGTGTGTGTGTGTGTGTGTGTGTGTGTGTGTGTGTGTGTGTGTGTGTGTGTGTGTGTTTCTGTCGGTGG
>OMKR01103696.1:0-13922 GCA_900302355.1 Cyttopsis rosea | reverse complement strand
CCCTCACTCTGAAGGATTAGTGAATTTCATTTCTAACAGAGAGAATGCACCTAGCAAAGCGAGAACTGCATATTCTGTATGCAGAGAGAGCAGAGCGTTAAGGGCCAGAGGGAAAGAGAACTCTCTCTGCATCCAGCAATAATAATTAAAGTGCACACGGAGAGGGGTAGTGGTGTGTGTGTGGGGGGGGGGATTACTTGGCCTCGGTGTGGGCTCATGAGGAATCTATTGACCAGCCACTTTAAATTGTCAATTTGGAACCATTAGGCCGTGCCTCCTTCACAAACATGGCAGTAGTCGGGATAGCTTCAGCCTCCAAAGGGGTTGCCTAGGAGTGGCCTCTCTCTTTCTCCCTGACTCTCTCTCACTTTGTTATGCGTTTCTCTCCTTTTTTTTCCCTCCTCTCACATCGGTCAAACACCACAGCTGATTGGGGAAGTAAGTCCAATGAAATGGTTCACGGGACATTAGTTTCCCCTTTAACAAAATGGCAGCTGGCAACACTTCGCTCCCCAGCGATGACTCCTTGTTAACTTTACTGAGTGAAGGGAAGGACCAGATAAATGGCGGTCATTTGCAAGAGGAGTATTTCGACCATGGCCGCCGCCCGTGGTACATTTTCGATAGGCAGGAGAGTAGGGGAGTTCCGCGAGTGCCAAGTTTAAACTTAGCCTCAGAAAGCAGCGCTGCACACGCCGAACCAGGCAGCACTTTGAAAATGATCCCTCAGCCAGAGCGCAGAGGGGAACGCCTCGTTATTTATTTAGCACGTGGAGACCAAAACACAGAAAACCAAGCACGTCTTTCCACCCTGAGTACAGCTTTCTTACCACCCTCATGAGTTGAATAGGTCTCTGCTGTTCAGAGACTTTTACTTTAAAATACATACTTTACAAGACATGTTTTCTCCTGTCTTTTGTAAGCTTGGGAAGAATGCATCCTTTCTAATCTGTGTATTGCCTGTGAAATGAATGGTACTGTGTCCATGGTATAAATACTATAGAAGTACATTATGTATTATATATACAGTATATACATATTGTAATTTGGCATGCACCAAAACCATTTTTTTCAGACCAAGTATGAGTACAAGTACGAGTACTCACTTTTGGGTACTTGCTGATACTGAGTACCGATACGAGTACTTGAAATACCTCCAAACAGCCGACATTTTCTTTCTTTCCGTCTCTTTTTTGAGCGTCAACTACGCAATGAATGGCGTTTTTCCAGCCCAGTGAATTAGAGAAGTTGCGGATGTCCAGTGATACTCAACCCGCGGCTCTTTTATGACTAGTTGCGGCTCTTTAAAGTCTTATTTTATTAATTAATTACGGCCATTTTTTATTGCACTTCACAGCCAATTTATGCTATTTAAAAACATGTACAAACTAGTGATGTTAAAATGTGCGACTAAACGGCCGACCGTGTTCTCCGTGTCAACTGTAAAATGGAAAATCTTTTTCTTTTTTTGTCATGGCCTATTCAAAACATTCATATTAAAATAAAAAACTAACGGTACTGTTTTCTAAATGGGAGAGGGAGCAGATGTGTGACTGGACGTGGCGGTGACCGCACCTGCAGCGATCCTGCAGCAGTGGCGGTGGTGCCACGGTGTGCGCAACAGTGCGCTACAGAAGTTTCGCTTTCTCACTTGCTGCTTGAAACTGGCAACTTCGATCCCAACTCGCTGACTTGGGATCTTTCACCGGCCGATCCCACCGAACTCGGTCCGTCGGTGGAGCATCCTTTTTTTTTTTTTTTTAAATCTATATTTACTCATTTATATATTTAGATTTATTTTTATATTTATAGCCTCATTATTTATTTCAGGATTTTATTTCATAGGCAAATTTATTTTTGGTGTGACGGTAATGAGCTCAAGTACTGCGTTATTGCGGTAATGCGGTTATCGTCACAGCCCTATTGTTATCCGGCTTCGAGAAAGAGCGCATCTATAGAGATCTGTTTCCTGGTAGTGGTCAATGGTCTGTTAACTGAGTGATCAATGGCTGATCACCTCGTTTCCACTGGCAATAGAAGCCCTTCTTTTATTATTAATTTAATTATATTTAATTATATTATTATACAAGTAATAACCTGGAGCTGCAACTTAATAACCGCCCCATCTGCGCCACCACATCCAAATCCTCCATCTGCTTCCTCGTTACAAGCAAAACACCAAACAGCCTCCATGCAATTAATAAATTGAAAAAACAACTTTTATATCAAAACCCCGTTTTTTATTTAAGCCATTTAAGTGCGATATTCCAGCTCTCCATCACTGCAGCACGGCAGCCGCAGCAGACATGCGCAGTAGAGTCGGCTCTTCGCTTTCTCTACGTAACTTCTGGTTTGCCGTCTCCCATAATCCATGTGAACTCAGCACAACCAATTCTCGCGCTCTATTGCAGTGCGCTGTGTGATCAGTACTTAGAAGCAATTGAATTGCTAGGGGAAATCATTTAGTAATTATAGTGCACTGATGTTCAGATACTTTTGACAAACTGCCAATAATACATTGTGTATAATAATACATAATACATTAGTGGTTGCAATGGTAATAAAAATATGGTCATAATAATATGGTAATAATATTAAATTGCAATGATTGCATACATCACGCTTTTCATTCCTTAATAACACGTTACTAGTAGCCTTATTTTAAAATACATAATGGTTTGATGGAGGAAAGGGATGTTTCATAAATTTGGCTCTCTTTTGTTAATGTGGCTCCTGAGTTGGGAAAGGTTGAGTACCACTGATGTAGATAATTATCATGATACAGTGCCTGAAATTCATTTTTCAAAATGGGGGGGAATTCCCCCCTTAAATGGCTCCCATTGGGGGGGAACATCATCGATCTTGTCCTATTCTCACCTGAGATAAAAACATGTACAAACTAGGGATGTTAAAATGTGCCGACTAAATGACCAACTGTCTCCGTGTCAACAGTAAAATCGAAACACGTGTCTGTTTCTCTGCTGTACGATTGGCTGTTCGTGTAGAAAGATCGTTTTATCTTAGTCCAATGAATCGTTCAGTTTGTATTATATTATTATTATTGTATTATATATATATGTAAAAATTATGTTCAGTTAAACCTGCATTACACCTAATTAATAAACTGACAAATTGATATATGTCATTATAAAATAATATTAAATACATTCTACTATTTTTACTTGGCCATTGAAAGGCAAGACCTAGTTCGATATCACTGCGAGGGACGGGGCTCCCTCACGACTTAGGTTGCCCAATCGGCCTCCCCCCCAATCGGCACTGTGACATCATAGCATTTCAACTTTGAATAAACAGCAAACAGCGAGCCAGCGGGGGGCGGGATTGGAAACCTGCAAGCAGCGATACCGGAGGCCAAGCACTCGGCCCGTTCCGAACAGGCATGTTTTCAACGGGCACTGCACTAGTTACCTAAAATGTAGATAGGTACCTATATGAAAGATTCCAGGCAAAGAGTTATTTTTTTTTATAGTCTTTTTTTCCGACTTATTTCTCCCCGTGTTTAGTACTGTAGTTCTGTGCAGCGTTATCACATGCAGCGTTATCTACTAGTAAGCAGTATGAATTATACTTTGGGATTCATAGATTCAGTAAAAAAAAAAATAATAATAATGTGAGTAAATCTAAGTTATTGTCGGAGCGCCACACCAGTTCTTCCTCAAGGATTGAACATCTGAATTGCACATTTCATGGTCAGAGTGAATGGTGGTGGACTTAGCTCCTTTTTTGTTACTTTACTGAAAAATTCTGATAGCTTTTCTTTTGATGATGAAAGGCTTGCAGTTGAATGTATTGAAGGCCACAGAGTTTAATTACTGTTTCATGTGTGCCATGACACATCCCTGCCTACCAAAGTTCCTGATGAATACCTCTTTTTCTTCTGCTACTCGAGAATTGCTAGTTATATTGCCTTTGTTCTTATAATGAGCAGAGGGCATTCCAGTCTGTACGTTTCTGCTTTAAGTTCAGTTGACTGTGCCTCCCAGTCTAATATGCTACCTTGAACCTGGCCGCAGTGCGAGTGGCTGCGGTGCGAATTCTTTCAAAAAGAAAAGGAGGACTTGAGTATACTTTCCTATATATAACAGATATTATAGGTACAATATGTAATTTCTGCCGCTAGGGGTCGCTAACTTTTCCGCATTAAAATGTCGACCAGACCGATGTTATATAATTTGTTGAGTTGCGTACTTACATTATCCAAAATGTTTCCAACAATTTTCAAACCCAGAGAAATCCATAATTTTAATGTAATTTTAATGTTGGTAACGGAGCGTTTCATTAGGTCGCCTGTCATGGCATCGATCGCCTCTACTGCTACAACTTCCGGGGCAACGCGGGGAACACCGGGTGTTACTCAGGAGACTCCACTGAGCTTTTTTTTCAAAACTTTTTTTCTACTCCACTATTGTTTGTATTGCTCTACTACAGTATTACTCTACTAACTATTGTTTGATGGCGCACAATTATTTATTGCCGTTTGCTGCGCGTTCTGTCGCAGAAGCAGTCCCCGTAAAGCGCACACCTGACAAATGAAGACTTCAACTCCCATGATCCCACGCTACTTCTTATGTCATCAGACTCCATCTTGTTTGTTATTGTTTTGATTGAGAGCAGCAGAAATTACATATTGTACCTTTAAGCTGGTAGGTGAGTATCATGTACATTGCAAATCAAAGAGACCAGTATGCATATACCTAATCTCGGATCCCAGCAGTCCTTTTCTAATAGGACTTCTGGGGGGTTAAGCCCCTTCGAGTTTGCACCTGAAGCCAGAGATTTGTTTCCGAGTATTGCGGGGACATCGCACCAAAGAGAAACTCCTCCGCGAGTGGCGAGATGGAGTTTACAGATGAGGATTTCAAGTCTACACGATGTTGACGATTGGAAAGCTTTACTGAAACGTTGTCTGAGAATGTTGGTGTCCGGACAGGATTTTAGCTCGTCTTCCCACCGGATACGGGACAAGTTTAATTTATCAGTGCTGGCCCAGTTTGTGTTCGCTATTAGCCGAGGAGTAATCTGGGATCCCAGTGCTCCTTTTATAAAAGGCTTCTTTAGTCCCTGGCGATCGATGGTCAGTCACGTTCCAATCAGCATGTTATTGTTCTGGTTTCGCTGGTCAGTTTGGACTCATTCCATGTAACGCGTGCTAACAGCAACATGATCGGTCGAAACATACAGGAAGCGGAAGAAAGCGAAACGCCCCGTTTTGAAAATCTGATTTGTGAGACTAGCATATGCACCCTGCACTCCAACATTGGCTGTTAAACCAATGTTTTTCTACACATAGTTTGTTACCTGTCTCCTGATGCATTTTTATTTTTAAAGAAATTCAACCTGAGAACTCAATATCACTTAAAGCACTTAAATATATAGATGGAAGTCCTTCAATAAATGCATATTCACTTTAAAGCTAATTAATTGCAAAACATATGAATAAATGTTTTTTTTTTGAATAAAGTAATTGTCTTATAGATCTGTTGTCTGGAAACCTTTTTATTTTATATCAAAACACTTGCCATGCGTGTTCCTTTACTCACATACAAACGTACTTACAATGTGACACGTACATTGCTTTTCTTTCCACTGTAGGCCTATGAGGTGATTACAAAGGCTAACAGCAGCTTCTGGCTTCTATGTCTGTTTAAAAGAACTATTATCTAAAGAAAACAATTATGGTCAGGACATCAGTGAATTTGTGTAAGAGCACCAGTTTTCTACTAAAATATCTTTTGGTCAAAGGACATTGACAACAAACCATTTTCTCCAAGCTATTACAGTATTATTGAAATCTTCAATGTCGATGTCAGTCCACCAACTATACAATGGCACCAACTCACTATACAATGGCAAAATGCAGAAAGTAGAATTTTTTTTATTATTATTTATTTAATATTTTGAAAGTACAGTACACTATACATATCAGGGCTTTACCTCAAGTCAGACTAGTCAGACAATATATATACATTTCTTCGCAGTCGGTATGATATTTATATCATACTGTTTTGCCAGCTCTGTCTGTTTGTGAACATTGGCCACAAACATTTACAGCACTTAATCATTTCTATGGTCATACATTTAGTCAGAGCAGTGCAGGTTTATCACCCCATTCAGTGCCGTTTGCATCAGCTGATTGCTGAATAGAACTCTTACATCTCAACAACCCATTATTTCAGAGAGGTGATGAGTCAGAGCTGTACAGCTATGAAAATTAATCACCCAGGTATCGGTACAACAAACATGAATCATGAATAAGAAGGTTCCCAGAAGAGAGAAACGGGTCAAATTCCTCAGTAATTAAAGTTGTGAATGCTAATTTCCAAATGTTTATCCTGTCTGTTAATGTGTCTACAAAAGAAAATTGTTCATCCATCCCAGATGTGAGATGGGTGGGTTACCGATGCGCTCTCCAACTTTCAGTCAGCCAGCTCTTAATCACAAAATACTTCTGCGATAATACGTTTTTTTAAGCCTATTGAGTCTCCCTTTGCAGGGAATACTGTTGGAGGTATATCAAATCTCTGAAAAATGGCGCTAATAAGTCCCATAAAAGTCTGAAAAAATCCATCCTGGTGGTATAGTATCCCCATGCAGCGCTTGGTAAAGAGTAAATTAGGCGAGATTTGTGGCAGAAAGAGAAGCTGTCACAGCTAATAAAGAAACCACTGGCTAGTCCACTGTCTGGACCATTCCTCCTGTATGTAGTTACTAGGGAGACAGAGAAGAAAGAGAGCAAAGGAGAAAGGGACAGCGAGAGAATGTGAGAGGCAAAGAACGACTGTGACTCTTTTTACACCTTGAAGATTAAACATTTTCAGCGTCTCTCCCGACCCTCTCACAGTTTGAGAGTGTCTCAAAATAAAGATGACCGCCAAATGCAGCGTTCCACAGTGGCTCTAATCAGTAGCCGTGCAGCTATTAATGAGCGGAGAGGAGCGGCCGTATCCCGGCTTTAATGAAGTCTGTGGCTTTAATGAACTCCGCCTCCGCGCGGCGCTTTCCCTCGAACTCTGGCGCTCCATCGCTACTGGGCCTTCTGCTGTTATTTTGCAATTGTGAGCCTACGCTGATTTTCCCTCTGAAGTGAGGCGCTGAGAACGCATAGGAGCAAACAAAGTGGATCCTGTAGGCCGGCCGCCGGTTGGCCGCGTGCCACGGCAGCGTGGAAGCATTGCCTCCTCGTTGCTTCTCCTAATGTGCGGCTCATGACGAGGACATGGAGCCTTTAAAGGCAGACCGAGATCAGTCCCGAACCCTCGCGCTCTCCCTCTGCATTACCGACCTCGCCTCCTCCTCTGCCTCTACTTCCAAGCACTCAGGATGTGCCAGCTGCATGTTGTTTTTGATTTAGCCTCGCCCCAGATCTGCTACCTAATGAGCTGAGTGCTCAATCAATAATTCACTTGAGTTTGAATAAAATTCAGCGTGATTAGATCCAGTTTCTGATGAGAATGTAATCAGCGCCTTTCAGCCGGCCCCCCGCCGTCGGCGTCATTTGAGCATTTTTTTGCGTCTTTCATGCTGTGATTTTATTAAATTTTTTTAACGTGTCCGGTACCGTCCTCGTCTTACTTGAGACGAAACGAGAGCGGACAAAGAGTGGATTCTTTTCAGCTTAATCATCGCTCACCTTTGTTTATTAATTGCTCCTTCCGAGAGCAGCTCTACACTTTAAAGGACCGTCTGTGTCAAATAGAGTTTTAGCCTGTTTACTACTCAGCACAAATCTTACATTATCTTCCATCTTACATTATCCCTGACCATTTTCCTGATGATAGCTCACGGCCAGGGCCTTTGAGAGCTCACAGGCTTCGGGTCAGTTCACTCCGTTTTTCAGATGGCAGTTCTCATTTAAAAAAAATTCTTTATAGACGAAATGTCTATGACTCTTTTTATGATGGTAGATTCTCAGATTTTCGAATTCAAGAGAAAATCCACTTTTTTACTGATAGTAATCCTTTGATCACAGGCTTTTTGTGCCAGGTTTAAGGAAGAAAAAAAAACATTTATAGTTGATCTTCTTAAACTCAGCAACCCCACCAGTGGGATTTAAACCTTGTAATTGCTCGCAATGTACTCCTTTTTTATTCTTTCATGGCTTGGTACAGTTAATTTTGTTAATTACACCATACAAAGCAATAACCAGGGCTCCAGTTTCACTAAATGATAATCAAATATGAATAGGTCCTTGCAATTTTTCACACCTCATCTCATAAAAAGGAGATCCTGGGTTATCCAACTGTGTTTCGTGATGTCACAGACCGCTGTATCTCTTTCAAAGATGCCGCAATCGATGTTTGTTTGACCTCTCGTAAAGCGCTGCACCGCCGCGGCTCTGTGAAATACCACCCGTGTAATCTGTGCGGCCAGATGGAAGGTTTGAACCATCGAAAGCACACGTACTTGTAGGATTATGATTATGAAAGGGTTTTATAGCTCTCAAGAAAAGCGGCGCTAGTCTTTTTAAAGCTTGCGCTCGCAAAGAGAAAAGACTACAGACCAAAAGTAACACTCGTGGCAGGCAGAGGTCTTAAGGGAGAACTGTTAAGCTTCATATAGTCTTGTTGCCGGTTATAAATTATACTGAAATATATGTATGGGAAAAAAAATTGGGACAGTAGAAACCAATGTAAAACAAAATCAACAATAAACATAAACAATAGGAAAACCATGCAGTATTCTGTCGAGGTACAACAGACTTCCGGGGAGATTTGTATTCTGTTTCTGCTGATTTAAGGATGTGCACCTCTGGCTTAAGTCAGTAACCTGCAGCATCAGCTAAAACACAGAACTTCATTAGAGGTAACGGTTGCTGGTCGACTAGCTTGACCGCATCTGGTTCTCTCTGCAGCCTCACTCACACTCCGATGCCGACCACAGCAAATATTAACTTTATTTGTTTCCATTTTTTGCACGTTTAAACAACTTTCTTCATGTTTTTTACAGAATTTTAAACAGATGTCATAGAATAGTGTGAAGAATGCATTTTGATTGGTTCCTGTGAGGCTGAATGCATTTGATTTGTGAATTGCAATTGACTGATGCCAGTGAATCAGACGAATCTGCGAGCTCATGTTTCATTTGCTCTGGCAGATTGGACTGGCCCCCCTCCCATTCAAACAGATTTCCACCCGGTCATTTCATGGTCGGGCCAATCACAACCGTTTATTTAATATGGGGCAGGGTTTGATACGATGACGATGCAGAGGACGGTACCTTACCAAGATGGCTGCCGCTGACGTGGAACGGTCTGTTGAATCCGCTATCGCGACAGTATTAAACCAGCTGGACGGTATATTTTCTCTAAAAGAAGAAACAACTGCACTTTTGTTGATCAGAAAGATGTGTTTGCCGTACTTCCACAGGATTTGGTAAAAGTTTCATTTAACAACTGGCCCCACCGGTCACCATTTTTCCTTCGCTCAGTGCTATGTCACACGTTTGCTCTGATTGGTTGTCGGTCTATCCAATTGCATCCAGAGACATTTTGGTCTGCTCCCATTGAAAACTCCCCTTGGAAATCGAAAATGAACTGAGAGATTCCAGAGCAATACGCATTTGCGAATTGGTCTAGCGATGCCAGGCTAATAAGACTTAGTGGGTGGTGATCAGATCCAATACTTTGAATTCTTGAACAGTGGGCCAGTCAGCCCACTGTTGAAGAATTCAAAAATGAAGTCAAAGGCAGTGTTTTCTACTTTTCCAAATCATATGCTGTGTCGCTAGCCCTTCAGTAATTGTTAGCAAACTCAGATATTTTTATCTTTGTATCAGCACATGAGGTTAGCAGAGCTACTCAACTGTGATTAGTTGTAATCACTGTTACAAATATGTTCTGTCACAGAGGCAGTAAAACTCCCATCGACACCATTCACTTTACCTATACAGTATATTCTCTTCAACATTTCCCTTCAAGTATGACACAGTGCTTGCTATAAACAACGTTTTTGTGTCCTCTTCAAAGCAATTAAAATTGATCCAATTGATCCACTGCTCCACCTCCACAGTTCCTCCTGATGACCCGGTGATCATTGGTGCCCCTATAGTGAGTCTACGGGCCGGAGACCACCTCAACCTCACCTGCCATGCTGACAACGCCAAGCCTGCCGCATCCATCATCTGGATCCGCAACGGCCTGGTGCTGAGCGGAGCCATGTACTCTAAGGTACAGTTTGAAAACATAGTTTACAGTACACCTATTGAGACTATAATAATATAATAATGCAAGGCATATTCAAGTTCAATGTATTTGGTATGACCAAGGAAAGATTATAGAGGGTTGCTCTGAAACAAAATAGTGTGTCATGGTGCACCTGCATACAGACAATGAATCCAAGAAAGTCAGATACGCAGATTGGGCCTAAACCTGCCTCAGTCATTAGATGGATTAAATAATTGGCGTGGGCCAAATTGGAGAGCTAGTCTGACAACCATAACTCTGCAGTTTGTAAGTTTCTCCACTCAAAGCCAAGCGAAAAGAAAATTACTTCTTGGGCACACTCTTCCTCCGCACTTGCCAAAGGCCTGAACTCCTTTTATTGACTTTTTGAGCATCAGGGTCCTCACAACCTCGCCTGGGTTTTCACAATAAAGCAGAAATTTAATAGGGCGTGTATAATTTAAGAATAAGGTGGAGGTGCCCTTTGCCCGAACCAATGCCAGAGACAATTTCCTCAATGGTTATTGTTCTTATTATATTTGTTGTGCTACTTTACTGTACTATGCTATACTACTATACACTTATTCATTGTCATTTTATAGCTTGGTTAATTACAGCCAGGTTATGTCCTGTCTCTAATAAGCCAAGCGTACAGTACATAAACTGGGCCACAACGTTTGTAAACTATCAATGGCCTTTATTGCCAGCCATTAGACCAAGCTGACAACTAATTATTTTATTCTGTTAGGCAACAATATACCATGTATGTACTGTACATTGCTCTCTGTTGCAGTTGAGTTTTTAGGACAACAAATGGAACATGACACATGATAAAATAAATAGCATTTCATCCTGTCAAGATTGCTTCTATTCATGACATAGATGTGTCAGTCTTAGGTATTTTTAGTTATATAGCATTGGTGTTCAACAGCCCTCGTACCGAGACTAAATGCTATTAACAGCTGACTGTACCTTACACAATGCCACGCCACAGTAGACTTGAGTTAAATTACTTGTAATGGCCGTGATAACGCTACCACTGAGAATGAAGGATTACCCACTCTCCATCTCGGGGGAGAAATCCTCTGACAACTATCTCTGTGTAACTTTAACAAGGTTTGTGTCAAGACATCTAATCAATAAAGCCGTTGACAACCCTAACCATGAGAGGGGAGTGCAACAGTCAAGCTCTCCGTCCTTTCCAATTGTGCTGGCTTTGGCACCTTTGTAAGACCAAAATAAATGAAAGCAAATACATAATTGGGGATAAAAAAAAACACCAGTAGCAGTAAACTCCCATTTTCTTTCACAAATGAGTGCAGCATAAGCCAAGCAGAAGGTTAGCTGGGAAGTACTACACAAGAGGTTGCCCATGGCCCATTACTTAAGCATGCCTTAAAAAGCATAATATACTGTTAGATTTGGGTATTTAAATATTGTTACACAAATATGTACAATTGCATTTTGATTTTGATTTTTTTATCTTTACTTTCTTTTTTAAATATCTTAAAACTTTAATTTATTATATATCCTATATAATTCATATCACTTTTACTTTATTTATTAATTTTTTTAAGTAAGATGGAAGTCCAACCATTTTGGCTTCTGTGTCGTTGTGCATTTAACAAACTAACATGAAACTGGAAACCTGCAGGCGTGGCCGCTTAAATCACAGCTTTGGTATGTTGTTTTCATTTCTGCCGCTGTACTCTGAGGATTTCAACCTGTCAATCTCTGCTCAATCCTTGCTCCCTTAATGCAACGTGTAATTTTGTTGAATTTATATGAATTAATATCCCAGAGCATCTGGGATTGGGGCAGAGGGGTTCAACCAACAAGTTATTTTACTGAAGATAGATCAGAGGCACACTGACCTCTTTCCTCTTTGCAGCCATACCTCCCTCCCAGAGCACTGTCTTTGGTCTTTCCCCAAACCACGTGCTGACCACGGTTCGCTGACTCAATTTAATGGCTGATATTTCTTCTTCTATTTTTTTAATCCAATTTGAATCCACGGGCCAAGATGCCACTCTTGTCATGCTTTAAACATGAAATTTTTTTTGAGAAACCATTGCAGCGCTCTTGATTATTCATGCCTTCCTGTGGGAGCGTATTCATGATGTCATTAAAAGGGAGCAGGGAAAGTCAGAGGCTGTCCCACGCACACGCACACACACACACACACACACACACACACACACACACACACACACACACAGTATATGTCTAATATAACCTGTTTGGAGTGTCCTACTGTGGTCGGTGCAGTCCATCAGACCATCCCATGCTCACTCACATCACTCGTTAGCAGCCCATCAATTTTTTTCCCAGACAAAAACCCTGCCACTCGCACATGTTGATTAAATGGAGAGCCTATCTTCATCATTAATATTTACATAACTCCATACTCCTGTATGCACAGGCATATTGTAAATGGATGCATGTCTGCAGTTAAGTGTGCACCGCCTTGGTTTCCATGTACATACATGTACGTCTTCTGTATGTTTTCCATCTGTCCATCTATCCAACTTCCTGTCTGTCCATCTCTGCTACATCTGGTGTTGGCAGAGCAGTGTGTGAGATTGTGTTGAATTGTTGTTGAATTTGCTTTCTGGGGGTTTCCACTATTAAAAGAAGAGATTGTTGGAAATTGTAACATGACTACACCTCACGTCAAAGATATTGAAGGGGTTCCCTTGCCGACATTGCCACATTTTTCTATTTGGGAACTTCCGGAATGGGTCAACATCAATGATAACTTTGAGGACTCCATGACACCATGAAATTCCCATTGTCACAGCGACCAAAAGCTTTGCTGTACTGCGGTCAAATGAGCAGTAGTTTGAAAAACCAAAATTCCACCACAGTGTAATTGCAGTACCAGCTACTGTATATCACTCGCTCTAGAGTGAATAGATAGATAGATAGATAGATAGATAGATAGATAGATAGATAGATAGATAGATAGATAGATAGATAGATAGATAGATAGATAGATAGATAGATAAAAAATATACTAGATAAATATAAACCTGAAAAAATAAAGCAACATAAACCTAAGGTATTTAAGCTGTAAAAGCAGAATGAACAATATAAATCTACAGTAAATGCAATTCAAGAAAATCTATTTGTTTTAAACTGATCAGACAGTTTTCATTTTAGCCTCTTACATCACACACAGAAAAGGTTTTGCTGATCTTTTGACACTTCAGCGTTGTCAGATTAAGGTAAGGTTTGGTGCATTTCACTACAGATGATTGACATAAAAAAAGAAACCTGTCCGAAAAAATGGAGAATAAAAATTATAATAAAATAAAATAGAATAAAAAGTGAAATATTAAAATTAAAATTGTCAAATATATAATTACAGCAAAAAACAATAAAAAAAAAACAGAAATAGTCAGATTTAGAAAAATATGCAATGGCCCTTTTCTCGTGCAAAAAGAAGAAAGACATTTTTTTTTCCTTACATGTTGAGGAAAGACTGTTAATTCCACAAAGACAAATTTCAAATCCCCTTCAGTAAATGTTCCACACTTCCACAGAATCACAGACTCCCCCAAGCCCCCAGGGGATGGCGGGAAAACGCAGAACGCTTTCCCCCGCGTGGTCCCTCGTGGCTTATGCAGTCACCCAAAGCCACTCATGTCTCCCAGGAGTGAAAAATGCATGGTGGGGTAGGTCTCCTCCATCTGGGAGATCTATTACCCATGGTGGAGGTGGGGGTACCGGATCATCTCTC